>VXAA01001226.1:639611-675677 GCA_013399115.1 Anseranas semipalmata | reverse complement strand
ATTGCTCTCCAGCCTCTTGTACCCCAGTCCGTACATATAGCCAGGGTTGTCCCTTCCCAGGTGCCGAATCCAGCAGTTGGTGTTAAATTTCATGCAGTTGGTGATTGCTCAGCCCTCTACTTTGTCAAGATCTCTCTGCAAGGCCTCTCTACCCTTGAGGGAGTCACCAGCTCCTCCCAATTTAGTCTCATCTGTAGACTTACTTAGTATACCTTCAAGTCCTGCATCCAGGAAAAAACACTGAATAGAACCAGCCCTAAAATGAAGCCCTGCAGAACCCCTCTCGTGACTGACCACCATCCTGATGTAGCCCCATTTACTATAACTGTTTGAGCCTGGCCTGTCAGCCAATTATTCACTCATCATATTACTTATTTATCTAGCTGTATGCTGGACATTTTGTCCAGAAGGATACTGAGATTTGTTTCAGTCTGTGGGCGAGAGGTGGGTGGACAGCCACTACCAACACCCTGACCATCCCGTGACAGGAGCAGAGAGCCTCAAGAGAGGTTGTGGGTCAGAGGTGCGGGAACAAGTGTGGGACTGGGCCAGACTGCAGGTGGTACAACTGCAGATATCTTAGCAGTATCAGCACCAGTCCTAGGTGGAAAAAGAAACAAACAAATAAAAAATCCACCTGCTTAAATTGAACACTAACAGGTGACACATAATTGGGTGTATCTGTGTGGGAGGGGTGAATGTCCACAACTGAATTTTTGAATTATGAGGCAGAAGCTTGCTATTTGCCAGCTGCAACCAGTACAAGCTGATTGTAAATTTTGATAACACCTGGACTAAATGAAAGTGGCATGTCCCAAATCCTCCAATTTTTTAGACAAACAAGACTATCACAAATTAGGAGGCTGAACCTACGTTGTGTTTCTGCACACTGGCTGCTTAGATTGGGAACTCTAGGGTCTTGGGATTATGGAAAGAAAAGGAGGTCAAAAAGAAAAAGGAAGCCTGGAAAGGATGAAAATCCTGGCTGGAGAAAAGATCCCGGAAATAGGGGAAGATATTGAAGATCAGCAAACTGGATCAAGACAAATGCTGGGGTCCTCGGCATATGATGCCCAGTATGGGTATATGCAAGCAGCACAGGAACCAGCACAACTTTCTGCCCAACCATGATGATGGGGCAGCAGCAACCTTTGTGCAGGGAAGTTGAGATCTACTGAACATTGTGCTGGGAGGTGGTGGGATGGACAGGACACATGAGTCAATGAGCGTGTGAGATAATCAGGTATGGGAAAAGCTCTAGTCCTGTTGTTTCTGAAATCCTGGTACCCAGATCCACTATGGGTTATTTCAATATCAGTCATATATATTCATATATCAATTTCAAGCACCATGAATATACATTTATGGATGTGTTTTTTAAATGCAAGTAATTTCAGCAACACAAACCATGTACCCTGATGTGAATTACAAATGGTCATAACCAGAATTGTAAAATGATGTAAAATAAAAAAGCCCTAGGGTTTCTGCTTTACCAACCAGGGAGTTCTACCAAAGTAAATATTGAGCTGTATTTTAGTCCCCCACTGCAGTAAGTATACTCTCCTTACCAATTTTCCCTTTATATACAGATTTTAACATGAAAGAAGACAAGAACAGAACTTTGGGGAAGAACTAAAATCCAAGCCTTATCAGGATTCTGGTCAGGTATAACAATTGCTGCTCTGCCCTCCTGCTCCTCATTTGCAGATTTTCACAGCTGCAGGAGCTTAGAAAAGCACAGGAATCTGCAATGTACAGCCAGAGTATACTGACAGCCTTCAGGAAAGAACTAGCTCAGGCTTCCTGAGATCATGGTTAGAAAAGATATTTTTATTTCCAGTGACTCTGGCTACTGGGAGGAAAAGATTTCTACAGAAAATTTTATAAGATCTGCTACAACAATTGGCATTGCTTTCAAGGCTGGTGATTATGGGTATTCAAAAAAATCTCTGCCTAAATGGTTTCTGCACAATCTGCAGACAGTGACATCTGTATCTCACTTAGATGGCCACTTTTCTTGCTACTGTATACCTACAGGCACAGACACACGCACACAAAAACAAACAAACAAACAAAAACAACAACAACAACAACATCAAAAACCTCTCCAAACAGAAGTAACAGAGAAATTCATACTAATCTGTTTACTTCGGGGAATATTTTTACTGGATGACCCTGGGGACAGAACGTATGCCAGCTAAGAGAGCTGACAGATACAAATCTGTTCACTTGACCTTTTATTGTGATCAGTCACCACCACCTCACTCAGCTCAAACAGCAGCAAATATAATAAGGACATGTGACCACAGGTGTCTGACATGACAGGCTTTGTTCAAACCCATGTGCAAGAGATGACTTGCCCACCTCCAGATGCTTGCATAACTGACCCTCTAAAGTGTTCCTTGAAGAACATAACAAACATCACACCCAAAAACACAAAGAGAGACATGTATTGCTCAAATACAGAATCAAATATTGAAGACACAATATTTAAATAAATAAATAAATAAATTACCACAGTTGCATCATGGATTATACTTATAAACTCACAGTCACAAGAATCTCATTTGAATTCTAAAAAAGGCCTTCAATTTCAATGCACATCACAATTTCTGAAATCTAGCATGTACTGGATTTGTAATAGAATATAAGTGACACTCTCTCTGCAATTAAAATAACTTTCTCATAGCTTTTAGAAGATTTAGATGGAGCAAACTTATCACATTTAAGATTATAAAAGATTGTGAGCATCATCTAAACATACAGATAGAGGTTTGGTAAAAATCCAGTTTATAAACTGTGACCTAAAAGCCGGGACCAACATTAACTTTGCTACACAGCAGCAACAACAACAAAAACAAACAACCAAAAAAAACTTTGGTCAAACTCTTCCACGCTGTGAACATTTAACGAAATGAACAGATTAGTTCCTTTGTTAATTGTGAGTGAGAGGCAAACCTGCCCCTGGGAATAGAGAGGCAAATTTTCAGAAGCAAAGTTTCATTTCTGTGTCTCACGTTGAGATTCAGTTCAATCAATAAGGTGATATGGGCAACCATACCTGCCAGACCTTTTCCAGAAACCAGCTGTGTTGTGTGTGTACCCCTGGGGCTAGCACTTGGTTTCCATGCCATTCTGAGTAAGTTCGGACTGCCTACAAAACTGCTGGTTGATAGCCTGAACCTTTTGGGAAGGATCCATGGCACCCTTTTGTCAATGTCAGCCCTGTGAGGCTGGTGGCATATATTCCTGGACGTATTCTCATGGTGGAGAAGTCCACCCAATCCAGTAAATGCCAGACCTTTGTAGAGAGAAATTTCAATCAAATTACCAGACAGCCAATTCTGGATGTATTTTCAAGGGCAGATATTACAGAAAGGCAGCTATTTTGTCCTTGAGGCATCCCTAGAGGCCTCCCTGCATACGAAGAGTATGCCAGCTAAGGGAGAGTGTTGATACGTCCACTGTGCTGTGACTCCATGTTCTTGACAGGTGACAGCCATGTAATTAAGAAAGCCAACAGTGATGCATTATGTAGTTGGACTAAGCTGGAAATTCATTCTGCCTTACAGAAAGCTTATTTAAATGGAAGTTGCAACATTTTTTTTCCCCACAGAGGACCACCTGAAACCATAAACAGTCTACAGTAGCATTTCAGTATATAGGAATTTTAAGCTATTAGATACACACACAGCAAAATCCACCTGAAGTTGCCTGCATCCATCTCCAGCTAACTTAAAACTTGGGTTTGCTCCTATCAAGTTTCTTCATGAAAGTCATTGGAATCAGATAGGAATTCAACTCATCTTTAACTTTTGCAGTATAGAACACGGAAAACATTAGTGGAGTGTCAGGAATGTAGAGGCATCTTTGACTCCCCCATTCAGCAATTAAGCTCTCTAAGAGATAAAATATTTTCTATGATCTGCCAAGTGAATTTATGACAGAAAAAAAGACAAATACTCAGTATCTCATGATCTTTGTATAGTTACAAGGCAAGCAAGAAAGTAAAGGCTCACTTTTGAGACATCCTTTAATAGTTGCAAAACAAACAAAAAGAAATCCATCCCTGAGCATCATTTATTTTTATTATTATTGTTATAAATATTATCATTATTATTACAGGCCAAATATCTCTGACTACTGAGCAACCCAGAAAGTTACATAAGGGCGTTGCAACATTTTTGTTTCTCCTACCTCAAAATTCTTCTGCTGAGCTTTTAGTCAGTAAACTCAGCAATCTATCATGCACGCAAAATGAATACTACTTTATATTTCAGGGGGTGGGGGATAATTAGTCTTGTGAAAAGGACAAAAAACTTATAATATTTTTTAAACTGACTGGAAAGCACTACCAACAGGTGTGTGCTTATGAAGACCCATGCCAAAAAGCCTTCTAGAAAATACATACCAGAGAGGACATTGTTAAAATTACAGGTCCATTTTAAGTTACTCGCAACAGAAGACAACATTCCATTGGAAAATCTGTTCCATTAAGGGGAGGAAAGAGATAATATATACATGAGGTAGTGATGTAAAGACTGTCAGCATGCTGCCTTACAGAGTACTAATGATGATTCTAAATACATATGTTAATGTTTAACCCACTGCATGTCATCTTGTATTTTATGCCCTACATTTTAAAATTATTTTATGAATATTAAAATATAAAATATATGTGTCCACAGTATCCATTTGTGCATAAAGTCAAGATCTTACCTACACCAAAATGCAATGTACAGCCATGTGCCCAGGCACCTTCTCCTGTACAGCAAATCCACCAACCAGTGACTTTGGGCAGTCAGCCAGCTATGAGCAGCATTCACACATGACTTGTATGCGCACAGCAATCTAGAGGATTGATGCCTTCTGGGGACATACCAAAACAGGGAGGGTAATAAAGCACAGAGAAAAAAGGGACTGAAAATTCCCTGCTGCAAAAATGCTACTGACAGTAAGATTTTCACTAATAGAGGGATTTTTTCACCAAAGAAAACTCAGACTTCTTGTCATGCCAAATAGCAACTGTCTCCTTCTGAAGGAAACAAATGAAAGAATTTCAGGAAAAAAAAATGAAATCAGTCAAGATCCCTGAGAAGATTTGAACATGATTGGCTATAAAAACTAAATACTTCAAGAAATAAAAAGGCATGGAAAAAATTTTGAAACATCTGCATTTAGTGAGGAGGGAAACAAAGCAAGATGAAGAACATAGAGGAAGAGTCTCATCATACGCAGCTACAATAATAGATTAAGAACAGTTTTTGTTATGATTCTTTACCTCAGCATTTTATAATCATTTGCCCTGCCTGTTTTAAGTTTGTATAAATAAATGCTTACACTTGCATTTCTACTTAATTTGGTTTGAGTAAAATATGATTTCAGGGAATAGATAATAGCAAGGAAATTCTCACAAAAGAACATGGAGAATTTATAAACTGGGTCTTGGAGAACCTTAAGTGCCTCATATATCAATCAGGTAACAATGCAGGTCCCCACTGGAGCTGCACAGGCCAGGTAAAAGCTGACACAGCAGGGGTCAGGAGGAGCAAAAGAGACTTGTGTAAGGTTTGAGACACTCTGGCATTCAATAAAATGCTTGTATAAATCTTTGAATCTCACGCGCCACAGTAGGGGGAAAGTAAGTGGCCCACAAATCACCACAGTGAGTTGAACCACACAGCAGGTCACTACCACAGGTTCTCCAGCAATGAATTACAGAATTTGTGCTGTGTCTCCTGGACATCTGCATGTCATATTCACAATAAGAGAAAGCAAATTATAAATTAATTATAAAACCACCACCAATAAGTAGAGTAACTTTGTTCAAACTGCATTTCTTCAACACTTTCCCCTTTTCTCAGTTTCTGCTGGTTTCCAGTGGTTTGGAACTGGAAGGAGAATACTGGCATATCAAAAAGGAAAAATTGTGGTAATTTCGGTAATTTCTGAGAGGAGAGGAGAAGAGAGGAGAGGAGAGGAGAGGAGAGGAGAGGAGAGGGAAGAAAAAATCTGAGGTAAGATATCATACATAACTGTTAATAAAAGCTTATCCTGAACTTGTGCTCTGCAACAAGCTTGTAGAGCCACTCACCCAAATAACATCTCAAGAAACAAGGTGTGGAAAATGAAACCCTGCATCTCCCAAAATAAAACCATGAAAGCAAATCTTTTCCCTCGCATGTAAAAGCTTTTTCTTTTTTAATTTTATGAGTTATCCCTGTGGGAGTTGGTGGAAAGAAGAGAGAGAAAGGGGAGAGAAAATTCAAGACTGATTTTCGTTTCAATTTTCAAAAAGAAAAAGACAATGCAAAATTCAAGTGATTAAAACCTTAGGATTTGGCTCTCAGCCTTTTTTTTTTTTAAACATCATTATTTTTACCTCCCTTAATTAGTATCACTTATAATTTCTCTTTATCTCTACATACTTTTCTAAAAGCTTTTCTTATGTCCCCTTACCTTTCCACTAAAATGAATTCATTTTGCTTTTATGCTCTCCTTATTTTTTTCCTTTCCAGTTTAACTCATGCTGACATTATTTTTATTGTTACTTGGTTGCTTCCCTTTTCTTTCAGGAGCTATTTTTTTCTCAGCCTTACATCTTTAACAGTGTATCATGAAGGCACTTGGCTTTTTTCCTGTTTCTTTCATTCTGTTCACTTAGAGATGTGATCAGTCATGCCTTAACCAGTGTGCTTTTTAAGACTGCTCAACTGTGTTCCATTTTGGCAGAATTTTCTTTCTCATTTTTCCCTTTACTAACTGAATTCCTCAATGCCTTTCATATCTGCTTCCCAGATTCTAAAATTCCTGTGTGGCTATATGCTCTTATAGCTATTGCTTCTAGCTTGAATCCAAGATGACTGTAAACACAGCTAATAGATGTCCTAATTTCATATTGTTTCAAGTAATTCATAATAATTTATTTGATGATAATTTTCAATAGTCTTTCTGTTATTTACTTTTTTTGTAATCAAATTTTCCTGTGGAATTTAACCCCCCTGAGAGTATTGTAACTTAAAATAAACAAAAAATAAAAAATAAAAACCCAAATGCTCAATCATACTACTAATACTCTGTCCTACCACACATGCTGACATGACATCATAAACTTAAAACATGATATAAAAATAAAAATTCAAACACATTTGACAATTAAGAAAGTATGTAAATAAAGGAAAGGATAGGGTTTTGTCTGTTTGTTTGTTTTTGTTTTTGTTTTGTTTTGTTTTTTACAAACCAAGAAGGAATTCAATTTCTGCTTCACAAATGACTTTTGTAGAGTTTTTCTGTTATTATTCAGATAGCACCATTACTGTGCTTGGCACTTTACAGATGTCTTTGAAAATGAGGTCACTGCCTTGAAGAGCTTATAATTAAAACCCCTGTGAATTATATACTGAGTAAGTAAGTGTAGTGCATCTAACTGCTTGTGAGCTACACAGACAACATTATTCAGTGTTACATATTACATATTTATATTACTTTGGGTTCCAGGTTGTGTGTTATCTGGCATGAACATAAAAACAAGTAAATCTTTGAAGATTTAAGAAACAATTCTAGTCAGGTTACCGTTTTCTCATTTGCTTTTTCATAGATGTAAGCAAAATGAATGGGTTGCCAAGACAACCAGTTTTAAAAATCAGATTGTCAAAACCTGTTAGGAAACAAGAACTGTATAAAATGAGCCTTTGGCTAAAAGAAGTCAGCTGATATGATGTAACTCTCAAATTACTTCATAATTTCATTTAAGGCTACTTGAAGTCTGTGAATGTTGACCATTATCACAGTCCACAACTGTCATTCTCCAAATTATTAGCACTGAAAAATAAATAGCCCAAACTCTAGGGAATTTATAAAATCATAGCAGTTCAACTACTCCTTTTTCCTTCACATTGTTCTTCAATACTCATTTTCAGTGCAGAGCAGCACAACTGAAAGCATACTTTTGCAGAGCTAGCAGAAAAAAAGGTTAAAATTTTCCCAGCCAGAAAGCTGAACTGAAGAGATTGTTTAGTATTCATAATATCACTTCTTCTCCCTCCTTACTCTGTCCAAGCAGCTAGGGAGTTAGATCCTGTATATGTAAACCAAAGAGAATAGTCCGAGAAGAATAAAGAGTTTGCAATTTACATTTATTTTGTCATTCTATCTTTGCTTCTCTTTTTCAAATTCTCACATCTAAAATCAGCATAACGTTTTCACTTGCCAATACTATGAATTTGGAATCAGTATTACTATCAATAAATAGAACGATGTACTGAGAACATCACAAACTAAATCTTCCAGGGAGCATATACCATTTTTTTTTTGACACTAGTCCTGGATGCTGACCTCTTTACAACTTAAAAAAATAAAAATAAAAATAAAGTTAAAATTAGAAATAAAAATGCTACAGATTATTTCTGCATGTTTATATATATAATAATGCCCTTTTGCATGCATTTAAAGAGCATGATATATAAAAACACAAAAACACACACACATTCAAACACACAGCTTTTAAATGATGTGCTTCTTATTTTCTTATTTCACAATGCTCGAAGGAACTTCTCCTTTAAAAAAAATTTCAGTTTAACTATAGGTTCTGAAACATTCTGGAATTTCTTTTAGTAGAACTTGTGGAATCTCTTGAAAACACTAAGAGCTCCAGATGGAAGAATTTTTTCAAAAGCTTGATTCAAAAGACTTCTGAATTTTGGCAGATAAATGCTGCATATGTTGTGTGGAGGTGATCTCCTGTGGGGGACAGGAAGATGATCTCTTAATGCACATTCACCAACTGTCATAAGGCTGAAAAGAATATGCATGTATTGTACAAAGATACTTATCAAAATTTCCAGCCTCTGTTTTTCAGTGCAAAAGCTGAAAGAAATCCTAAAAATGAACTGTCATGTTTTTAAGAGGATGTATTAAACATGCTGTTAAGCCTATACACCACTTAAAAAAAAAAAAAAAGTTGTTTTTTTTTTTTTTAACCCCATATTTATCTCTCTCTCTCTAAAAAAAATACACTTCCACCAGTGTGTTGTTTTACTAGGGGAAACAAAACCTAAGCATGCCAACATCACATGCAACAATGCAGCTGGGATTTTCAGCCTACGTGAAGGTAGTGACAATTCTAAACTAAAATAACTAAGCTAAACTAAATAATTAAGCTGGAACAAAAAAATGAAATCTGTTTAAACAGTTGCAGTACACTAACCTCTCTACCTAAAAGTTTTACTGATTTAGATACGTGTAATGCTTTAAAAACATTTACTAATCTGTGGCGTAAATCTGTAAAAAGTTCACAGAAAAAAAAAAAATCATCTCCTGTGGGACACTTCCACAGCAGTGAAACACAGGGCTCCCAGTAGGACAAAATCAGATTTCAGTCTGATTCAGTTGTGTCACTTGCTGATGATACACATACATTTCCCTCTTTACCCAGTAGGTCAAACCAGGATGCAGTGGCACAGCACATAAAACTGTTTTGGAGAACATTAATAAATATGTTTTTACTTAGAAGCCACTGAATGCTCTTACACGTTGTGGAAGAAGTAGGATCCCTATAGCAAATAGGGATCTTGCTGCTCACAAGGAGACATTATTAGTCCCCAGATGGCCATCTAACTTTTAATACTGTTCTGTAAACTCCTTCAGTACAGTCACCAAGTCCTTCCCTCTTCTGCAGAGCTATACACAAGATCAGTTAATAGCTTCTGAAACACTAAAATCATTAACATTTAATAGAGTCACCCCCCACTGCAGCCTTTTTATTATCATAAGTTTTTTGCTCTTTATCATAACCTTTTTAATTCATTCTGAATTCTCTGGTTTTCACTACTTGTTAGCTGTTTCCCCAGGTACCCGTTTCACATCACCTGTAAGAATAAAAAGCCTTTCTCCTAAGTGGTCCTGTGTGAAAGCTGGTTAAGTGAAAATACTGTTTGTAGGATACTTGGATTCAATACGCAGCTTTTGTTATTTGCTTTTCTTTCAGAGCACTGAGGAAAAAAAAAAACAATGGATATTGCCTGTACCCAACCTCATCTCAAAATCAAGACCATACAAATGGCCTTGAAGCAATGGCTTATACTCCACTGAGAGATTAAACCTGATGCCTCAGGCCATTAAATGAAGCTCATACCCTACCAATTCTCTCTTAGCAAGAAAAACTACACTTGCAACACAGAACCAAAACATGCAAAAGTTGGAGAGCTCTTATGCAACAACCCAGCCACTGTGGACAAATTCCAGAGAAATACATAAACTCATTAAGGCAAACAGCCTTAATGCCTTCTTTGCATATCACTATTTTATGCAGTGGAAAGCAGGCAGCAAACAAAGCTTCTATCATCAATTGTCTGTCTAAAAGAATGGATTCAAAACGTATAGATTCCAAATAGTATAAATTGTTGATAAACACACTATTCCTGCATACACTGTATCTCCTATGAACATGAAGAGCATAGAAAACAGAAAAATAGATACCTGTCATAAAATCTTCCTCTAAGTTTCTGTGAAGTTAACATATGGAAAGAAGTCTCATGGGGAGGAATTTTATTGTACATACTGAAAATTAATTATCCATTATTGCAATAGTAAATTAAATTAACAAAACATTTTTCAGAAATCAATTTTATTTTCCTTGTTTTGAGTGACAATGCATAGCACCTTGAAGAAAGTGGTTGAGGTTCAGCAGCTTTATCACCTTAGGCGACCAAGGAAAGGATGTCCCCAGAAGACAAATTTGGGGAACTACTTCTCTAATGGCTACAAGTCAGTATAGACCCGTACAATAAGGAGTTTTGCAATAAAGGTTTTTCTACAAATCTCAATTTCCTAATCTTTTGACACCCAGTATGTGACAAGTGCCCACTATGAGGGACGTTGTTTGTATAGGAAGGTTGAAATAACCTGACATAGATAGTTCAAAAAAATAGCTATTTCCATAACTTCATTTTAATATTTACAAGGCAAAAGTAGAATTAGCAAATAAAAAAATACATAAAATATTTAAGTGAAATCAAGAGCATTCAACAACTAGCCATACGGGCTGAATCTTCAGTCTCTTACCTACATGAATGCTCAGGCATATTTAACTAAAGCTTGAATGTTATTTGCTGAGTGAGAATCATGTACCTTTAGAAAGATTCAAAGGAAACAAAATGTAATTTCCTTAAACAACAAATGCCAAGATTATTTTTCAAGGGGCAAGTGCCTTTTGTTATTTGGCAATAAAATTTCATTGCTATGCAGTTCATTTCTAAAGCATTTGGGGAAATTTACAAATTGTTTATAAATATGAGGTAGATACCAATTATAGTTTATGTTAAAATTATTAAAATAGAAACTGAAATAAGCCCTTTCTCCCTGAAGCCATTTGATCAGCACATCCACTTTTTAAACACTAAATTCTGGATTATTTGCATAGAAATCAAAGCAAGCAAACATTCTATCTATTCAAGATGATTTTATGTATACCCTTGTTTAATTCAGGCCAGAGACCCCATGGCATGAGCTATACAACCTACTATTGGCACCTCAAAATAAACATTTTGGAAACAAGGTAAAGAAGCTTTCCCTGGTTTTCTATGCTTTATGCAAGGTAATGGAAATCTCACTGGTGCTGTCATGCCCCTTTCCCTCCTCTGCCCTCTCCTTCAACTCTGTCCAGCCAAACAATGTGTGTTTGTAACAACAGGTCAGAAGAATTTGTTCATAATTAACTACAAAACTGTTGAAGAACGAGTTTAAAATTAATGGCATTCATCCGAAAGCATTACATCGATTCGACTGGACCATTCTGCCTACACAACTTAGAATACTGCTAGATATAGGAGAAAAAGGCAACAGTTTCTATAGCAACAAAACTACAGATGGAGCACATCTTGCTAATAGCACTCCTCTATTTGCTGACAAAGCAGAGCAGTGTTGTGTGTTAGGTACACAATAAGAAATAGCAACAAAAGAAATATTTCTAAATTGTACTGTTTCTAAGCTATGAATATTTTAAATAGTGGGTCTGAAGTCTTATCCTTTCAGCCAATGGATGCAATTTACACTTATCACAAATGAAATTCAAGTATTTGAAAACCGGTACTCCCTGAGAATTGGCCACATTTCAGCATCAGCCAATGTCTTTAATGTCCATTCTTCTAAATTTCAAATTATGATCAAATTAACGGCAATCAATATCATAAGCACAGAGCTTTAAGAGCTGTAACTAGCTAATATATACATACAAGACACTATATTAATATTCATTACGTAAAGGAATTGAATATTCTAATACATAGAAACATGAAGCTTTTCTTATCTGACAAGACATTTTTAAAAACTGGATCTTCTTATTTATTCTGGCTGTAGCCAAAAGATCACAGAAAGAAGGACTAGAAAAGACTTCAGGAGGTCACTTGGCCCATCCTTTTGCCTTAAGGTAAGATAAAGTCAGCCTTAACCTCTTTGTAGCAAACAGATTTCTCTTGATAAAACAATAGTTTTTAAATACGTGCTGAGATGCTTCCTAAGACTCTGCAGGTGGATTTTGTCAATACCTTTTCTTCTTTTTCTTTTTTTTCCTCCTGTTGAAAGTTCTGGTTTTGTTTCAGCTCAGAAACATTATATCCTTTCCTCAAAATCTTTAACGTTCATTCTGATGTCAGGATAGCACCTTAATTAGGAAGAGTGAATATTATCCTGGCAAGCAAAGATGCAAGTATAGAATGTTTCGCGCCCCCTCCAGAAACCAACCTGATAGGGATATACATCGTGTGTAGAAGTAGCCAGAAAAAGCTAAATGCAAAATAAGTTAAAGTTTAAAAGCACCTGTGTAAAGACTTCCAATTTATTTTTAAAACAGCTTACTACATTAACACAGGAATTGCAGCTTATTGAGGTGGACACTTACATCCATGTGTTGATCATACATTTATTTGTCCTTTGCATTATCTAGTAATATCAGTGAGAAAGTAGTATAAATTACATACCTCAGGAGAATTTTAGAATTACAGGTTACTCAATATAGATTATTTATAATTTAGTGATAAAAAATAAATTTAAATTTCAAAAACAATTTTTGAAAATACACTTATTAAAATAATGCATTACAATAATACATAAAACTTTTGGAAATTGCACTTCTGGAAGTATTGGACAACAAGACACAAGCATATGCACTAGTACTTTTATGCCTGCCTGTACTTGGATTTTATGTCTACATCATTGTCTTTTCTGAGCTTATTGTTTACTGCATGGAGTGCTGAAATTTCCAGTACAAGGAGGCAGTTAACCAACAGCAAAAAAATCGAAATTGGTCTGAAACCCACCTTCAAAATAAGGTACAAAACTACCACATCTTAGATACTACTCAGTTGCTAATTGCTGGCAAAAGTCCCTTTTTCAGTAACGATTACATTTTAGTTCAGAAAGAAACTGTTCCACATGAGTTGAAAATGCAGCCTTCATTAGATAGGTCTCATAGCCTTGGGCTCCTGGCACAAAATCTAGTAATGCTTTTATATATATATATATATTTATTTATTTATTTATTTATTTATTTTAATTTAGAAGATGATGGTTTTCCAATAGATAGACACCCACCTAAAATATGAAGCTACAGCAGTTAGGCAAGGCAAAAGGAAGTGATATTGTTACCCAAGTTGCAAGAAAAAAAAAATAGGTAGAATTACAAGGCTTGGACAGAACAATTAAGATAGGGAGGGAAAGGGTGGATTTTACTCCGGTTTAATGGCTTTATCAGAGAACATGTATACTATGTGGTCTCTGTTAACCACATTGTTAACTTATTGCAGGAACACTGTACACAGGACAACAGTTTATCAAGAACACTTGCCCAACACTTTTGAAGACATTTTAACTTGGTTGCTTTAAAAAGATCAGAAATCTTTTTAAACGGTATACTCACTGGTCAGTAATTATTTGTGGGAAGGAGGGACAACCAAGAAAATAATCTGAATGCTTGAAAACACATAGCTTGGATTTGCATGTCCAGGTTAGTTAAACATTCAGATGTAATTTCATTTGCTGGTGAAAACAAACAAACAAACAAACAAACAAACAAACAGAAACACTTAAAGGGGAAATTGTATACTTTGTATATACAAAAAACACATTTTGACTTGTTGATATGATGAAGCTGATGGTCTCTGGCCTCTCTGAAGATGGTCAAAATATGAGCGAGTTTTGAAATTTGTACTCCCTTAAAAAAATCCACAGAGAAGCACAGACGGTGTTGCCTCGTGGCATCCCACCAAACAGTGAAATTCCCTATCAGCTATTATTGTGCATTTTAGGAACAACTTACATACTTATAAGATATACAATTAGTAAAGTTTCTTATTCAAGAAGTAATACTTAAGCTTTATTAAATCATCGAACAGATTCACTTCCAAAATTCAAAGATAACATGACATAAAACCAACCTGAAAGCCACAATAACTATCCAAGTCTTTTTAGAAAGGCTAAAGATCTAAATTTTTAAGGTTATATATCTGTTCTCTTAGAACAGAAATGAAAATCTGGGTATGCTTGTATCTTGGTACATTCACATATCTTTAAGAAAGTACAAACATACTCCTTCTATATTCTAAATGCTTTTTACTTCTTTTGGCCAAATATTTAGTTGCATTAATAAGAATTCACTTACATGTAATACAGAAGGCAAGAAAATGACCTTTTTTTTTTTTTTTTGAAATTAGCTACAAGTTAATATGCAAAAAAAAAAAAAGTGAGAAAATCATGACACAAGTCTTTTTCATATAACTCATTCAAAGTGGGTATTTATCATAACACTTGGCATACAGACAGTGATTCAGCTACTTAGGAGCACAAAAGAGGTGAATCCAGATGCAGCTGAAAAAAATAGGTAGTGGGATTTGGACTAATTAGCACAGTTCAAAAAACTAAAATTTGGATCCGCTCCAAAGAAAGTCAGATGTGAAAAAATCTCTCTGTGATGGCTTAATTTAGTTTATGTATAGCCTATTCAGATACTGACCCTAGGAACATTACAAGGATGGACTTTAAAAAATAAATAACTATCCTTGAATAAATTATCCACTCAGTCTACAGACAGACTTTCCTTCAAGGGTGAAGTATGAATAAATTGACTATTCTACCTACTGCTTTTCATCCTGGAAATCTCTGAAATGGGCAACATCAGAGTAGTACAAGAGTACTACTAGAGGATTAGTATTACTATTGAATTGCAGTTTGGTGTTTTCACATTTTCTTCTGATCCTCTTTAGACAAGGGCTATATATATATATATAGGCTACAACATTTAGTGTCCTAGTATGACATGGAAATCACAGCTGAGTTAATTACTGAAATGTCCAGCTCTATCATCTGCGAAGTAAAAGGCAGATTTTCCCCAAACCACCACCTTTCACAATATATTTAGACCTATCTTTTTCACATACTTAAAATTCATGCCGGGGGTGGGGAGTTCAACGTATACTTTATTCTGGTCACTCAGCTACCATTGGCACACCATCCAGTCAGGATACAACTGTGCTTTGCTAATAATATATTATAAAATTCATAGAGTCATATAAAAGGTGATTCTAGCAAATAATCACTAGTGAGTACCGCATTTTAAAAATATACCTGCCAGCTGGCCAAAAATGTTCCATGTGTGTCTAAAAGAGATGACCAAGCACACAGCAAACAACTAGGACTGCAGCTGTGTAGCACCAGCAGTGGTACTCACAGAGACAAGTCTTTATGGGTCTCAGAAGAATCAGTGTTAAGGATTATTGACATGAACAAAATGTGAAGAGGTAGCTCTTAAAGAGTAAGCCATAAATGCAAATTGATTTTGTCTTGAATGAGCCACTGCCCATACGCTTCTGAAATCTATGCAAAATAGTAGCTTTACCATATGCTAATGCAGATAGAATACCAGACATGCTAATGCAGAAGACGAGTAGACTAGCACTTGACTTTACAGTTCAAATTAAATAGTCAGGACTTAAATGGATTATATCACAAGTACTTTGTACATACAGAATGCCCTCAAAACCTTCCTAGAAAATCAAGACAAGCATGAAGCAACTTTTATGTAAAAAATACTCCATTTTATTAGTAAGCCCTGAAAAGTCAATCCAGATAAATATATTCAATAATTTATCATGCCAGGCATTTCAAATATCAATAAATTTAGAATGCACACACTGAGCAGCTTTGTGTTACTTCTGAAATTTTTACTAAGTGCAATGCCGCATACCTAAAAAATTCAATGTAAAGCTTTTTGAAAGTGGTAAGTACATCGCTGTCCACTGTAAATAGCTACTACATATATATATCTCAAACCACAACTCATAGAAAAACAATATTCAATTATGAGATCAGCCAATATCCATACAGAACACCAACAATGGATCAACAGATTGAATGGTTGCCTATCTCCCAACCAGAAGCTGAAATACCTGTCTCACACTAGTGTGCACACACTAAATGTTTGCTTAATTGTCATTAAAAGGGCATGCTGATAGGCTCATCACCAAATGAGCCTGAAAGACAAACGTTAGGTACCTGTAACTAACAATTTCATAAACATTATTTTGTACTTATGGGTCTCTTCTGTTCCATATCCAGCGTGTGTGTACTTTTTGCTTTCATCATCAAATCATTTTTCCAACTGATTCACAGGACAAACATTTATCTTTTTCTGTGATCTGAATGTTTGATCCTCCTGCTAAGCAGAGGAGTGCCACTTGTTTCAGGAAACAGATGACCAGCTACACTCAGCACAGCATGGTACAGCCAAGGCTACCATGGTCGGACATATGACTTTGCATCTGGGCACGCAGTTTGCTGTCCCCTCAAGATGCAGAGATCTGTATTCTTCCTCAGTATATGCAAATTACTAAACAAAATAATAAGGCTGCAAGACTTACAAAACTTACTTGCCTTGACTGGTTACATTAGCTTTCACATTTAAAATTATGGCAGAATGTAATTGCGTAGGCAGGGGGAACGTCTACAAGTGTGTGCCGGAGTCTCAGAAGACTGCACTCATTGCCTGAGAGACTTCAGAGGTTCTCCCCGGCCATTGCAAGAGAACAGAGAGAAGAGTCGCTAACCTTTACGCCTTTACAGCAGCTATGCACCTCAAGAACAGCTAGACAAACACTTCTTGATAATACTGACGCATGTAAAATCAGTTTTCCAGGGTTAAAAGTATTTGTGAATTTAGGTTGAATTCAGCAAATGGCATTAGTTAAAAAGAAAGACAAAAACCTGAGCTCAGAAATTCAATGCATTTCCTGTGGTTAAATTCACTTAGTAACTTAGGCTTGTCTCATAAGGAATTAATGCCCTAATTGTTAACCTATTAAGCCATTTCTCTCTCTTCCTGAATGAAACAAATGTATGTCCTTCTGCTGGCCAATTTGATCCATCCCATTTTTGTTACCGACCTAAACAAATTCAACTGTTACCTTCATAGGATTAAACACACAAATGGAACTGTGGAAATTGCCCCAAACCCACGACTGTGTTGACATGCAACAAGATATATTGCATACTCTATTCCAGATTATTCATCTAGTTCCATGATTTTCTTGGGCCATCAATATTTTTAAGTGTCCTGAATAAGTTTGATATAATAAGTTGAGACATATATTATTTTACAAACCCAGGTACTTCCACATAGTTCAATAGTTACTCAAACACAAAATTGTATTTGTATATAAATCTACAAAAACTTAGACATAGCAACACATGTTGCTTCTGAGTTTGCATATACCATTTGGACAGAAAACTAGGATTATCTATCCCTTTGTAAACATAAAGACTTTCAAAATTATTTTTTATATCTACTACTTAAACTGTGAAGTTAAACACGGAACCCACCAGCAGCAAAAAAGTCTCTGATCTCTTACATTTTAAGATGAGTAATAAATTAAAAATCTTAAAACATTCCTTTACTTAGAGTTTTAAACTACAGTAGCTAATTCAAAGTAACTTTATATTTTGGCACAAACAAATAAGCTCAGACTAAATGTGGCTTAAGAAACTTCAGTAAAATTTAACTAGGCCATTTTATACTGGAAATGAATTGGCTGTGATCCCCAAACCAGAAGAATTCTGAAGCTAGAAGGAATCACTGACAATTTAATTTATTGTACAGGCATTATGCAAAAGCATGATATATTCTCTTAAAGGAGAAGACCGTATCAAGAAGGAAAACAACTTGAAGAACTGCATTTGATTCTTCCTCTAAGTACAAACCAGCAGTGACACCACCCCATGCAGTAGTTTTGTACTGGTAAGTGCAAGAGAAGTGTCAGTTGTCAAGAAGACAATCCACGCTTCTTAGGAAAGAAAAAATGCAAACCTGCAAGTCAGTAAGACATCTTGCTACCAGGCAGCATGCAAGCATGTCAATCTAGATGTCAATATGTCTATCACAGCTCTGCACTGCAAGCACATTTACAGAAAATTAAATTGAATCATATACATGGATGAGAAGCACTGAATACCAAATACTTAAAAAAAAAATAAAAATCAATACAGTTACAAAATAAATCAGTCTGAGAAAGAGCTCCAGCTCCAGATTTCAGAGGGACAACCACAATGAGCTACAGTATTTTTGAGCAGTTTTTACTAATTCCAACTGTACAGGCCAAATCAAAAATTAATGGCCCCAGTTTTACCCCTGCAGAGCTATGCATAGCTAGAAATAAATGTGAATAAAATGCACTAGGCTTTTACCACATTTTCATTGCATAATTTTGAAAAATTGTAAACCAGAAGACTTAGTTAAACCACAGATTTTATCTAAACTCTTCATACAAATCAGCTACCAATATCGCTATTAGCCAGCTTCAGAGTGATTTAAGTCTACATCCACAGCTTGATAATATGGCAAAGATCAAAGTTATTTGCCTGGTGGTTTTTTTAACTTAGTAAAGAAAAACAGAAATCTAGGCTTCCTCTTAGATAGGTGGCATGGCTCCCACCAGACTAATAGGCTGGGTTAAGGAACAGTTTGGGGCTTTGACGTTCTGATGCAGCAGAGATTAAATCAATGAAGAGATTGCAATGACGGACTCTACAGGAGGTAAAGGGCAATATGCTTTTCTGCATTAGCTTCTTGTATCAGTTAACACTGAGGTCAAGAAAATGAAAACACAGAAAATAATTTTAGTAAACATAACACCACTGCAATGCTAAAGCTGGATAAACAAATCAACCAGCGAAGGAGTTAAAATTACAGATTGCTCAACATTTTGGGAGAGGCACAGTCATATACTTACATAACTTTGGCTCAAACCATTGAAACCTAAGTAGACCTAACCAGTCAAATAATAGAGTGTATTTTGAATGATCTAATCCATATTTATCCTATATACTTGTAAATTTTGGTGTAATAATACAATATATAAGTACACACATGAATGGCTCTTCATCCAGTTTTGCTGGATGCCAATAGTTTTTTGTTTGTTTAAAAGGCCATCTTCTAGGCAGACTATTGTGCCCTATTTTATTTATATAAACAACCTTTTAATAACAGCAACATATATACAAATGAAGCAAAGCAAACCAGTATACATATATACACCCTATTTTTGAAGGGGTATGTGTGATTTGAAGGTGATTTAAAGTCTTTTTTCTATAATTTAATCATCTGTATTAAAGTAAACTGTATAAAAGGGGTTTAATGATGAAAAAAAACAAAACATTTTGCAACTTTGTGAAGACTGCAAAGATGCAACTAACAAATAACAGACCACACTCAGACTATTCACAGTCTTTATTTCCAGCTAGCAAAGTTCACTGCAGCCTGCTGCTTCTTGCAGCACGCTTACATCAGCAAATTCAGATAATACTAGAACAAGGAGAAAACCTTAAGACTAATGAAGAATTGCACAGAATAGAGGTGCAGTTACTGTTAACAACAGAAGTTAAATAAGAGATCTGGAAATAATACATGACAGTCACAACTACTGTTAATTATGTGGCTTCATATCAGACACTGCTTTTGCACAGCTTGTTTAGAAATTCACAGGTTCTAGCTATACAGCCCGGCAGCCACACCAGGCACACGAACCCATTCAAGAATGTATTGTGTATTTGTGAGTCACATTAGATAAATAAATGGTAGGCAGACTGAGAACTGATCATTACTATGATTTAATATTTTTCTTGCTAAGATGCACATAAGGTGCCTTCAATGCATATTAAGTCATTCTACACTTGGAAAAAATTGTTCTATGTCATCACAATAATGTATTTTTTACTGGCAAACTAAGCATCTTCAATTTAATTAACCTAAAGTACTTCTTCAAATTTTCTGGACACTGTCAGTAAAATTAGGCTATATTTTTTAAATTACTGATGGCAATAATGATCAGTTTTGATCAGTGTAGCTGAACTTCTCCAGACAGACAGAAAATAAATTCTGACCACAGGAAAGTCATAAACAGTGGTATGAACCCAAGTGACGAGGATTACATTGGAGTGAACTAGCTAAATACCTATATAGACCATCAGAAAACCAGTAAGTATAGATGCAATAATAATAATAATAATAACAACAACAATAACAATAATAAAAGTATTTAAGATATTTTCTTTTTTCCATGCTGGTTTGCTTTTTTGTAAGCTCCATACGAGTTATTTTGGGTGTTAACTAAGCCATTTTCTTCTAGTCCCTGCATCCTATTTAATACCAGTCACTGAAAAAAGAATCTTAAAGTGATTTGGAATGCATTTATATAAAAAGAAAAGAGCTAGACAATGACAGAACAAACAACAACAATTTAAACTTTATGGAACTTTGTTACTTTATCACATTTCACAGAATTGTTCAAGCCTCATTTATGAATACTTCAGTTAACAATGAGCTACGAATAAAACAAGTTCACACGGAAGATTCCAGAACAAAGGTTTTCACTGTTTCATTTGCTGTGTCTCACTCATTATATAAGCTTTATTTTTCCCCCAGCACATTCATCTTAAAATATCTTCCATTAACTACTATGAACTACTACTTTTATTTTTCTACAACTATCTCAAAGGAAAAAATACATTAAGTATTAAAATGCCTAATATTTGCATGGGTAAAGTGTCAACTACATGCTTTATCTTCATACACACTTCATTTACAGCATCATTTAAGATTTAAGCTCTTTAGGCAAAAGGTTACATTTTATTATATATTTGGCCAGATTGAAAGTGCTTTAATAATATATGCAAATGCACCCATTAAGATCTTGAGTGCATTGTCCTATGTATTCTAATGCTATGGAAAAGACTGAAACCAGGTGTGCATGCTAAATTGAAACCCCCTCTAATGATTTTAAAGGAGTAACAACCACAGAAGCTGAGCATCTGAGAGTTATAAGCTGCATTTTTAGAGGGCTTCACATTCATTGTCTTGCATTTTCCAAACAAAACAAAACAAAAACAAGCAAACAAACAAAAAACTACTTTCAGGATACCATTATGATACACAGTGGCTACTATTCCTACATTACAACTGAAGTTGACAATTTTTTTTTTTTTAGTTCAGGTGTCTGGACTTACACACACCTAGATACAGGTCCAGAATGAACCTCGGTATCTCATCTCTTTTACAGTACCCCCAACTGCTCTGAAGATGCAGTTTCCCTAGAGAGAGCTAAGGCAAGAATTACATGCATCAGAAGTGGGAGATCAACATGGGAGAGCCCAGCACAAGAAGCAAACTTTGAAACTCTTATTTCAATAATTAATTTAGTGACAGCTTATTTAAAACATGCATGCAAGCACTAGGCTTCTTAATCATGCTCTCTTTACAGATCCATTTTCTTTCTTTTCTTTCTTTTTTTTTTTTTAATCCACTGAATCCATAATCATTTTTGGTAGAATCCAACAGTTTCAGCAGATATGGAAGGGGTCCCACGTCAACCTTACCTACAGCTGGATTGTTAGAATATGCTCAGGGACACGGGAGATGTGGGTGAGAAGGAAATTCATGTCAAGCACATTCTGTAGCCATTAGCTTAGCACTCTCCATCCCTGATGCGTTTTCAGATCACACCTCACAAGCTAAAACCTGTAAGTGAACACAGGCAAAGCAACGCCCGACATGTAGATGAACTGCACAAAGATGTGAAACCTGCTAAGCCAGTTACTGGCAGTTCCACTTCCAGGATGTCTCTAATGCAGCTTAGATATTTTGGTACATACAGATTTTAGAAGCCACCAGGATTAGGCAAAACCTCATGAGCTTTAGTGAGGATCAGAAGTTTAAAATGCACATACCTAAATTCTAACTCCCTTTTGGATGAGTCCTGAATTGTCTGCTTGTTTTACATGGACAACTACAAGAGATTCAGGCTGGGAACCTGAAAAAACAGAGCTACTGACCACCATAGCCTATATGAACTACTGCCAGAGATTGCAGGAAGCCTCCCCACCAGTTACACCCAAGGCCAAGTTATGGGAGGCTCTCTGGGGACAAGCACCCAGGAACCTTTAGGGAAGATGGGGAATGAAAAACTAAATAAATAAAATAGCACAGTGAGAAGTCTTAAACCTTTTGTTGGTATTAGCTCATATTCCCACACTTGCTTATGCACAGAGTAGAACTAGCTTTTATTTATCCTAAAACATAGATATGTTTTAAAATTAGCCTGTTTGGAAGTCAATGATGTAAACACTTGATGCAAACCATTGAGAAGCATTGTTGAGTAACTTGTGGAAGAAAACGTCAAAATTTACAAGTAATATATTTATGGTTTAAGGCTGCATACATGTAACTATATTCCTACTTTCTTCTCCATATGAACTCCGACAAAATTATGGTCAGGCCCCAGCATCTCTATTCCAGAAAGATATCTCAGAAAGAAAAATTACTTGTCCTCCTATTCCATTCATATTTTTGGCTTCACTTTTTATTCTGTCCTGCTACAAAAGAGAAATGAAAAAAAGGGATCTTTGAGTTTCCAAGGAAACTTTACAATAAAAGACAACTGTGGGATATGTTCTGATAATATTCTATCTACTGTGCAAATGGGAAATGAGGAGAGAGATGCTTTAGAGGCATTCCATTAACTTCAGTAATATCTTAAAATACAAAAAAAAAAAAGTGTAAACAGTCCCTGTGATGTTTAAATCCATTAGGCTATGGGCTATTTCAAGAATGCACCAGAAGTCATATCTGACACTTTCAAAACCACCAATCCAACTAAATATAACTGGAAAATACAGGATCCCAGGCTGTATGAAGAAAGGTCTTCTTCACATCTCTTCTACAGTGCGTTAAATTTCTCTCTGGTTTACCTTTCATTTCTAGTAGGCTATTCAAAAGACATGACAACAAGCCCAAGGAAATAAGCACATGCTTAATCCTGACTTAAAAAAAATAATTTTATTAATAAAAATATTTAATAAAAATCATTTTAATTTGAAAATGCCTTTCTGGTCATTCTGAAAAACTAATATGGTATTTCATTTAAATATACAGTAAATCACTTGACAAAATTCAAAGTGCTAGGATTTTTAGGCTTATTTGGTTTGGGGGGCCTGGGCATTTTTATTGCAGGAGAAAGTTATTTTCCTTAACCTCTTAAAGATATCCTTATCCCTAAGACACTTTGCCTACTGGGAGCTGGCACCAGCTTCATGTATGCTCACTGTTGTCCATCTGTTAAAACAGATATCCAGCAAGTACTGAATATACATCTTGCTACAGGTACTAGCTAACTCTAAATATGCTAACTGAAGGAGGAAAGTATACCTCTACAGGTGAACAAAACCGAATTTCCAAGTCTTCTATAAATCAAAAGTTCATTTTGGAAATATGTAACACATTGGAAGTTACGGTGCTACAAACAGGAAATAAAAGGGAGAGAAGCTGTGAGATTTAAGACTGTGCCATATGTCCTCTGCTATCTTGTGCATCCACTTGAACATAAACTCCTTAAGCACAGCCTCTAGAAATCTGAGCCCCTCCTGCAAACAGCTGGAGCTGTGGCACATTTTATTTACTGTCCCTGGTGTTTTTGCAGCTCTGTCCCTCGCATTCTTTAACTCGCTCCAATGAAATATTATGTATTTATTCCTGGACCAGAAGAAATTCAAAGCACTGCAGAGGCAGATAATTGAATGTCTGACTATATAACAGTGAAGTCTGTGCAGCTTTAGCATACATTTCAGTGAAAACAGCACCAAGCTCTTAGCCACAAGGACAAAATAGTCCAGGACTACTTGGGTTAAACTGAAGAGCAGCATGGCTGGCTACTTTGCCCAGGAGAGAGAAAAATATTAAAGAAAAGAACATGCTGAACAGAAAACTTCCCTATGGAAAGAAAAATGCAGTCCTTTTATAAAAATAGTAGTGAAAAGCTGAGAAAATTTTTACACAAGATTTCTTCCCATTTATTCAAGGAATAAGTAATTCTTTCAAAGGACATGGAGTTCCTCCAAACTTGCACCCAAAATGAATGAGAAGAATTTTCTCTGCTCTTTTGACCAAGAAGACCAAAGAGACTAACTAATGTATGTACACTGGCCTTTAAAAATGCTTATGTATCATTGCTTATACTTTTTTTATTAAAAAAAAAAAAAATCTTTAATTGCTCATGTAATAATTAGGCAATAAAGGTGAAAGGTTAAAACAGACAACTTAAGTACTTCAGAAACTGTAATGACAATTTTTTAAAAAGAATCAAAATGTCCTTCTCCCTAAGCTTTTTTTATTATTAAAAATACAGTAATCAACTAATTCTTGAACTCAGGTTCAAAGGTTGTTTTTTTTAACTATGCAGGGCAAGTACCAAGTCAGACATGGATGGTTGTGAGAAAAGGAAGAGAAAAGAGAAAGATGACCTACAAAAACTGTTGAGAGGACCAAAACTTGTTAGTTCCACATTCTTTGCCCTTTTGCCCAAAATACATGCAGAGCATAAAATGGCATTGCACCAGATCATGACCCAGTGTTCATCCACCCTCAGTTTTAAAATTTTATAAATCTCTCTTCCACCCTCCATTTTCAGGTATTTTGAGTTGGAGTTTACCTACTTCTTGGTTGCCCAGTGCACCATTTGTTTATAGGTGTATGTACTTTGGCATATTTTAAAACCCCTCTGAAATCCCCAAGTAGTTCCAATTTTTGTTTATATAAAACACGGTTCCAAATTGTATTTTTTATGCTACTTCTGAAACATCTGCAGGCCCCAAGTGTGAAGTGTTTACAACGCGAAGCAACTCTTCAGCAAAAACAAGTGATATTGATCAGCTGATGTGGATGGGAAGCATATGAGTAGTGAAGGTGACAAGAGTTACGTGCTCTAAGGTCCCGATGTGCAACATTATCACACTGGAGTTCCCAGTGTTTTTGACTAGCTGAGACTTATGCAAAAGATACAGGGAAGCCAGGGTCCCTATGTCAGCAGTAATGGCAAAACAGAGCTGCAAGCTGCTGCTACTGTAACCATCGCTATGGCTGCTGCCATGAAAAAACTGATTGTGGCAATTCCTATGTTAATTTTTTTTTTCTTAAAACTTGATAGCCACAGAACATGGTACGCACCTCAACTCGGTACAATGCTTTTATGACAATTTTACCAATGCCCACCAAGATAACAGTTGAATCCTCTCTTCCAGTTATCAGCAACTCGACTGAAGCAAATGAACACGTGGTCCACGGAGCACTGTCGCTAATAAAGCCATTTTCCTGTAGATGCAAGAGTTTCATGATGCCTTGAATTGGTCAGGGAAAAGATTTCAATCTCCATTCAATTATAAAATTCCTTCCTCTTCCCTTCACAGCCCTTCTCTTGCAAAGTATTTTAGTGGTAACATTCAGGCTTCACCTTCAACTGTAGAAATCAGTTAATTAGATCAACTTTGAACTTCTGGATGTTCAAATCAGTTTCCTCTGTTCTTGAACTACTTTTAGGAAATTCATATGAATTCAATTATTGCCAATTTCTTTTGAATGTTGGATGCCTTGTTTAAATTAACTTATATTAAAGATTAAGATAAAATGGCAGTTCTTTCTACTCTGGGCTTTTCTGGATAAATCAAAATATTCAACTTATAGTATTAATATAAATGATAATAATAAATAGAAAGTGCTAGCAATTTATATTCCCTTTGCAGAATTTTGGCATCTTCTACCCATTTGAGAAAAGTGACTAAACCAGTAATGAACAGCTCTGCTACTTCTTACCTTTTCTTGCAAGTGAAGATTCCTAACTTATGGAGAGATAAGCATCTGCACTATGCAGTATAAAAGCATTTCCCATGCATTTCCACCTGTTTAAATCAGGTACAAACAAAACCAGTTCAAGAGACTGTAAAAACAATGACAGACCTGTAATTTTCAGGAATGGAAACAGAGAAACATTTTATCAATTACGTTTTTGAAACCTTCAACTAATTTAATGTGACTTTCTATCACATTCCTAGATATGTTGATGGGACAGAGGAGAATTCCTGTTCAGTAAGATACACAGGAATTTCTCTCCTTGCTTGAGGCTTTTGTGTAGCCACAGACTCCAAACTTGTTCCACTTACGCAAAAATCAGACAGAGCTCTACTTGCTTTAAATTTCACTATTGTTAATTATGCAGACACGTAGAGTCCACTTGGGGTGACTCTAAATAAAGGTGGCTTTACACAAGTGATTTTTACTTAGCTGGTGTTTTAGCTGTTGTCTCTAAGGATATCAAGCAACATGTCGCTACAAACATCGAAGATGAGACTTTAAGCCCAGCTTTATGACTTGTTTTCAGTTTTATTTTGAAATACCATTCCAACATATACACATTGAAGTAAATGAAATTTTCAAGATGCCTAGAGAATGCACCGACCTCATGCCTTCCCGAGAACATACTATAGCATGTCTGTATTGTACTATTATTACCACTTATTACTATTAGTGATACATCTATAGCTGTACTACTATTACTAGTACTACTTGCTATATTACAGGATAGTATACTATACTATTCCTACACCTCACACTAAAAAGGTTTTAACTATTGCGACTAAATTAGTCTCTGTTACTTATTTTCTCAGCATTTAGGACCTCTAGGTTTGCAAGACTTTTTGTTAAGCCAATGAGGCTGTGATTTCCTAAGTTAAAGTAAGACATCTCATGTCTTAAGTGTAATAAAAGGATCTTGAGAAATTCAGTGACTGCACAAGAGATTAGTTGCATTAATTTTCTTCTTCCATCGTTGACTGATTTGTCACAAAGTAGCTCAGGCTGCACAAAAACCTTAAGAACTTGCAGAATTTGTTTAGCTTGGAAAAAAAAACAAAAGCGCTCAGCATTTGCTGTGCTTCCAGACAAAACTATCTCCGAAGTGCTAATTGTAAAGAGTGCTGAAAGACCCTGAAACTGACAGCTTACAGATTTTTTTTCCCCTTTTCTGTGTCACTGAGGGCAGTTCTCTCCCCCGGCTCCCTAGCCCCTCCCTAGCATTGCCATCAATGCGTTCTGACTCACAGACCCACGGGACGCAGCGCTCTACCCTGTGCTTCTCCGTGGGGAGAAGCGCGGCAGGGGGGCAGGGACCTGCAGACGGGAGCCAGCCCCGGGGCAGTTACTCGTTGCGGACCTTCGTGCCGTCACGCACTGCCGCGGCGAGCTCCGGCCGCTGCGCAACGCGCTCGGGGCCCGGAACAAAGGCACGGAACGGAAGCCCAAGGGCCGCGCAGCGCTCCCTTCAGTTCGGACGAGCCCGCAGACCCCTCAGTGTCCCCGCGGGTGGGCGGAGGAGGCAATGCGCGCACACGGACGGACAGACGGACGGACAGGCCGCGCAGGCGCAGGCGTTGCAGGGCGCCGCGGTTGCCGAGGCAACCAGCGGGCGAGGCCGCAGCGCCGTGACCCAGTTACGGCCCGGGCCTGCCCGCGGCCGTGGGCAGGTGGGAAGGGCTGGGCCCTGTCAGCGGGGTGCCCGTGGGGCAGCGTGATCCCCCGCTGCGTTTGGGGCGGCACGGGGGGAGTTCCTGCCGTCGTCGTCTGCGTGCGTTATTTGTGCGTTTAACTGCATGCACAAACCTAAGTCAGCGTTGCTGTAACGTTAGTGGGAACTCAGTGTCTCTTGTGTATCGCATTCCTGGCAGGAATGGTGCAGGTTGCACATGCGAACGTTCCTTCAAGACACAAGGAGGTAATGCTCAATTAGAATACATTTGTACAGATGGCCAGCGTAGCAGCAAATCATTAAAAAAAAAACACAAACTGATTTCTGCATGACACTTATGTCATGAATTTACATTTAAAAACTATCTATGTACAGGTTTCCCATGCTTTTCCGCACCTTCACAAACATACTAACGCAGGCGTGTTCAAGCTTTAAAGCTTCCCCCCTCGTTTCCCAGTTGCCTTCTGTTACTTCCATTTGCTGCAAATAGATTACTCCAATTTAAATAACTTGCTTTAAGAAACTGGCAACCAGCAAGAGAACTAAATATACATAATGGCATATTACCAAATGCAAAAATATATATTTAATATATATTTATCTACATTCTTTGGTTTCTTAGCAATATTACCCTGTCGCTTTAAATGAAAATCAACGATTTCTTATTTTGTTTCGAAGGCATTTGTCACCAGTTACCAAATGGAATTATCTGAGGAGCCATGCAGAGAGCAAAACAGAGCTTCAGCCTTCTGCAGTATTTGTAGAGCATGCTATTTTTTAAACCACTGAGGGTTTATTTATACATTTATTCCTGATTTTTTTTATATGTCTTAATTGCCTGACTATAAGAATCCATACTTCAGCAATCTGGTATTACCAAAATTCTGGGACTGTTTCTCCACTACCTGCTAGAGCAGAATAGCTTTCTGATTAAAAACTAAGAGTGAGTATCTCTCCACATCTTGAAGCTGGTGTTTCCCAAACCTGGAACACTTTTAATTTATATTCTGGAAAACAAAAGAAAAGGAAAGGAAAAAACAAACAAATAAAAAACATTCCTTGTACTTGCCTGAGATCACTGATATCATACAAACTTAAAGGTGAAAACTTTATTTTAGAAAATTCAGTATCAGTAATTGACAAATATGCAATTCTAGGTTATACAAGCATTGTCTAATAGTTCAGCCAGTTTACATAGACAGTGAGTCACTCACAATCCTTCCACTTCCAGCCACCTTTGCCATGCACATTCTTTCAAGCCAACACTACTGAGCAACACTACTGGCTCTTCTAACTTCCTTGTTGTTGTTGTTGTTTTGTTTTTCTTCTCAGAATTAAATCCCTAGGCCCATGCTACTATACCATACAAAAGTAAGACATGGGCTCTCCTTTCTGGCTCCCAGGAGGATTATTTTTGTCCACAGTCTTGCCTTGTTCCTTACACAGCACATTCATCTCTATGTTTGCTTCTCAGAACATCAAAATATTATTGCAGTGCTTTAGAAAATAATATGCATTAATAGTTTACATAATATATATTTTATCAAACCCATAATCTCTCATTCTTCAGATATTGCACACCAGTAATACAGATACACACCTATGTTAATTTGCTATCCCCCCCCCCACCCCCCACCCTTACACTCAACTTCTCTCAGAATTAGGGACTTCCATCATTATGCCAGTATTTTCCATGGTAAAACATTGGGTTTATTTACTCATTTTTCTAAATCAATTATTAAGGATGAAACTGTTTATGTAGGGTGTCCCCGTAGGCTGAAGCCTTTAAAGTTTCAGCCAAAAAACCTCCCGCTATTCCAAAGAGTGAAGTTAAAGGAAAATACATTAATTTGCCCTCAGGGGTGGGAAACCTAGCAAGCTTTTCTTTGAACAATTTAGGATTTCCTTTAGGCTTTACAGGAGAGGCTTGAAAATCGCAATAGGACAGGTTTCATGTCAGAGATGTGCTTTTTGAAGCATTCCTAAATATCCCCTCAGAATTGGTACAATAAAATTTGTGGTACACAGACACACACACACGGACACACACACACAAATATTCAGCAGCGATTTGCTGCGCCTGTGCAACAAATGCTGTCAGGAGTCCAGTGACACACAGATGGGACACAGCACGGTTTCTCCTGCATCTCTTCAAAATTGGACATTGCAAGAATTACCCTGAACTGACTGTGTCATGTTCAAAGTCTATGGTGCCCTGGTAAAGAGGGAGTATTCTGTCAGTTCATAAACATGATTTCCAATTCTTTTTAATTCGGTAAGAATTTGCACAGCCCAGTCTGCTGTCCTTGACTGCAGGACATGTGAAGCCTCTACATTTTTCCCCAACATCACCTGTTTTGCTTCTGCCACTGACTAAAAGCAGGTACCTTGGTTTCTCCTCAACATACCTCTAAAGGAGAATCATCACAAGAAAGCGATTTCAGAATTTTTTTTTGCCTCCGTGGAAACAGAGCTTCACAAATTTTACTTGGCATCAATGTCTACAGAAGCACTTGGGAAGGGAAGAAAGTACTATTACAGCTTTCTCTCCACTTCTCAAACCACATCTAGATGGGAAAACGAGACTCTACTGTCTGCTTTCACTGTTAGGCAGCTTTTTCCTCTGCCCTACACAACTCTGACCCCTCTTTCTAGTTAGCAGCTCAGGGAAAATTCCCAGCAGATCCCAGTCCAATGCCTCCTATCTCCATGAGAAACAGCAGAAAATACATTCACCACTAACAAATGCTTCCTGACACCGTGCTGTATTTCCCAAAGCCAAAGGCTGAAGGCAGTAAAAACGAGATAATTTACTCTTTTGTACTAGAGGAACACTTTATGATTGATTGCACATGCTGCACTCAGCTTTTGGCAAATATCACCAAAAAAAACAGCTTTATCGTTGGACTATATTTAAGAGTTACTGCTCAAAGCAAAGCAACGTTGTTATAAAAATTAATGTGCACATCCTACGCGGCACTGCAAGGTAACTAGCGATACAGGGCCAATAGTTCATGGGAACTCTTCAGCTAGAAGCAGACATAGCATTTTCTGTCTCTCTTCTGTTGTTGCCTGGGGGAAATGCTGAAGTCCTCAAGGCTTCCTCTCTGGCTAAAGTTGCGGTACCAATGCTGCCCCTGACACAGCTTTGCACAGATTCAGCGTAACTGCTACAGCAACGCCTTCCAGCTGAAGAGTGCTTCTGGCCGTCTTCTCTCAGCTTCGTGCTTCGATAGCAAATAGCAGCAGTAAAATATCATGCAGATATCATATCACATCCCCTAGACACAGAATAAAAGACAGAGACCCTCCCAGCTTAATGGCTCCATTTTTACACTAAACACCCCTAACCCATCTATTTATCTCATTTGCCAGCCACTGGAAGCTCCAGCAGCTCCCTCCCAGCCATGTAACACCGCACAGCTCTGGCAGCCTCTGACCCGTCAGACATACTTCATTATCCAGCTTCTGCAAGCATTTGAAGTTCTCCATTGAACTGACATAATGACCTAACGCTATACACTCAGCATCTATTCACCCACTGCATTTTACAGCTCCCCTAGACACACAGCCTCTGAGTGCATACTCCGAGTAGCCCTGTTACTACCTGCTTTAGGAGCCAGGAAGTCCGTGACTCGGTGAAAGGAACAACTGAAGGACAGCTCTCACCCAAGCAGCAGCTGCAGTGGGGTCACAAGCTTTGTTGTTGTAAACTAATTATCTGTGTAAGACTGCATTAATTGCCATAAACTGTAAAGATATCAGGGCTCCAAATCCCAGATCCCCAAAGTGGATGCTGAACACTTACAACTATTTTTTTTTTTAATTGAAAAAGAAAGGATTGCTTGTATTCTTTCACTTGTTTTTTGTTTCCTTAGCCTTCAGAATCCATCTGCTCCATATTTTCAAAATGTTTTCTACATTTATGACATTAAGACTGATATTTTCATTTAATCCCTATTACTTAGTACTTGGAAATTCTGAAAACTTAAGCAGACATACCATACAACTCCAGGCAGCAGCCACCTTGTGTACTGCATAGCTGCTCAAAGCTTCCTCACGATGAAAGTCCTATTCACTCTGTTGGTTTTTTTGTTCTCAAGTGGCAATGAATAATGGCAATCATTTCTTTCTTCCAGATTAGTTCACCCCCAGACCTACTTGGCTCTGCTGAACAGTGGAGCATGGGAAAGCTGCGATCACTTTCCATTTTCCTCTCTCCTAATTTCATTTGGCAAGAAATAGCAACATTCAACTGAGCTCTATCCATGCTGCTAGCACAGGAAGCCTTATTGGTCTTTTTGATATTATGACTCTGAAACACAACGGCCTACTGCTTGCTTTACAAGAAAGGCAGATACTCTACAAAATGCACCTTTTCCTCCAAATATTTTCTTGAAGCTGTATTCATCATCGTCATCTACAGGACATAGTTTGTACCACAGGACCAAGAAAACCCAAGTTGTTCTGCAAAACTTTGTGCACACTGCTTTTCTGGCAACTGTATTATATTTCTAGTCACAAAATGATGTACAATAGTTACTGTGTAACTAGTACAACCTAACATGTACTATAGCCCCTAACTCAAGAGATGCATCAAAGAACTTTCTCACTAGTGAGATACAGAACAATATTTCCTTTAATGAAAAAAATAAATTAGTAAACACAGAAATCCAGGCCATGACATGTAATAAATGTTACTTAAAATTGTTTAGAGCTTAGTGTGAAATAAGCCAGAACATCAATGTGATCCCTGTCCCACAGAGTTTGTAATCTATCAAAGAGAAAAAAATAGTACTTACTAGAACTATACTACTATTATTGGGTCCTGCTTGGATTTGCTAAACCACAATGTCTCCTTGATAGAGATGAACAAGGTCTCACAAAATGCTGAAATCCCCAAAACCTCAAAATGATGAGACATGAAACAAAAAGTACTTTTTTTTTTTTTTTGCCTGCTATTTCTCTCAGAGCGGAGAAGAAGCATTCCCAGATCTTTTTTAGCAACTACACTTTCTTTCTCTTTGAACAGAGGCTTCATCTCATCTCCCAGTTAACAATTAACCTCTGTTGCCTCCCACCATGTACAGCCGCCTCTCTCTTTCTCTTTTTCCATCCTTCTCCCTGCACATCCCCATCAGCTGCTTTCTCTCTGTGATCTCCAGACCATTCATTAGGAGCTCCAGCTAAGCCACCTCCACGGTGCCTCAGCCCTAAGCAACCTGTCTTTAAACTTGCTATCCAGCAAGTATGCAAAGTTGCTACGCTCTAGAAAGCATTGCCTTCAGAGAACAGGAATGAGGAGGTTCAACAACAGCTACATCACACCTCTGCCACAGCCCTGTTTTATGGATGGGGTCCTTAGGTTCCTATAAGCCATCTGAGGAAATGAGGGGGTGGTAAGAAGGGTTGGGTCCTTGGTTTTGCTATAGCCAAGAAAATTTATTTCATGATTATATATTACATAAATTATTGTTTGGGAGACAGAAGGTGCATGAATAGTAAAATTGCCATAACTCCCCACTCACCTAGTGTATCTCGGTGAAAGATTGCAGACCCACATGTTACATTTCTCTTCTGAGAACCTTTTGCTACTTAAGCTGCCTCTGCTCAGGACTCAGCAAAGCATTCCTGCTTTTTATGACTAAACCAATCTGCTGTATATTTACTGCCTCTTTCTGTATCTGTCTCTCAGGAACAGCAATGTTTACTTATGGACAAATAGCAGTTTATGTGTGTTGCAATATAAAGAAAGCAAACAAAAATAAAACTTTCAGTCTTCCCAAGAAACTGCCATAAGATTAGATAGAATTTTGAAGAGAATCATGTTTTTCCAAAAATTTTGGAATTAATAACAGCAAGTCTGTAGGTTTGTATCAAATTTATACAAAGTTCCTGCAAAGCTTTCCTTTTTTTTCCCCCTGAGGCAAGAATTCAAAATGGAAATATTTGGAAGTATGTTTTTTCCCCTTTTCTTCTCCCTTTCCCACTCCCATCCCCTCCCTTCATATTTCCAGCAGAATCAAGTACTTGTACAGCATTTCAGGATACTGACATTTAAAGGCCATTATAATTTATGTGGATATCAACTCTTTTTTGGACCCTTTAAGGAAATATTTATGTTATCTCTAATCTAAGATGTTGAATATATGGCAAAATAAAATGTACTTGTTAAAGAAAAAAAGCTGGCTTTGCAGAGCTAAGGCTTGTTTTGCAGGAAAGAGAAAAGTCCCCCAAACTATCAGTAAGTATTCCTATTTGTATAGTATATGTGACATATAACATAATGTGTTGACGAATATCACTTCCTTACTCAAACTCATCTAGCATGACCTAGTAACTTGTCGTTCTACTTTTGAGCAATGAACCATTCCAAGTTCACAGCAATAAAACCTCCCTTTTGCTTGCTTTTGGTAATCTGCCTTTGAGCAGGTAATCTGCAACTTCTTCACATTTTCTGGCAATGTATTGGATTTAAACAGGCCTGATCCTTCTACCGTCACCAGGGTCGCTTTCATTCTGAAAGTGATTGGATCAACTTTCAGATAATTATTACGAGCAGTGACAAATGCACTGATATGACTAGCCTACATTCAGATATTGGATTATAATAAAAACTCTGCCATGCAGGTTTTTTGCTTGTTTTTCCTAACCCCACCCACCCCCATCATGCAAGGAAACAAATGCTTATGGACTAGATAAATTTACAAACATAGAAAATTCGCAGTCCTCATAAAACAGCAGAAGGAGAGGAGTTCTAATTCCTTCTGCGAAGGGCTGGAGAAGTCACTTCCCACTGACTCTAAGGCAGTTGACTGTTAGCATCAGAAAGAAAGCCATACAGTTCTTCCCCCCAGTCCCCTCCCGCTTGAAAGATGCACCTTTAAAAATCATTTTTTGTTCTCCACAGCATAAAGAAATGAAGAGTTGAGACAGGACTTGCAGGTTTCACAGTGTGAAACCATGTTTCCTCAGGGATGTGGCACGCGGATTGGTGATTTACTAGGCTGCCTGTTCAGCATTATCATTAATATTCTCTAGCAAGTTTCCTCTGCTCTTACAGTTCTTGACTGGATGTTGAAGATAAAGTTCCATCCTCTTTTCCTCAACCCTCATACTAGAGAGCCTAATTTCAGAGACCTAATTTCATCTCTTTCCTTTGTAATAAATCATTCCTTCTTATGTTTAGGGAAGTTGATAGTAGCTTGATATTGTTTTCAGTCATTCTACTCTTGACATTTGTTGTGTGCAGTCAGACCCCAAGGAAGGCAGAATTGCTTGTCATTGTTATTCAGCATCTTAGCTGCAAAGGCTAGGTCCATCATGTGCTTTGACCCTAAAACTAAATTAAAATACAACCCCCTTAGGGCTACTCTTATTTATCACAAACAAACAAACAAACAAACAAACAAAAACACAGCATTTCAAGTTACTTGGAAGCATGCAAATGAAGAATGAGGATATGGCATATGCATCTCACCAGCACAGTCAAAACTTCCACATAACCTGTGTCTTGTGGATGGAATAAGTTACATATGTAACTTTAAGAACAACTTTTTCTTTGAAGTCTTGAAGTGCAGAAATTTGCCTGTAAAATGCAACTGCTAAGATTTTCTTCATACCACATGACTTCAGGAGCTGCTATTGAAGAGTACTTCAGACTTGCAACAAAGTGAGGGGCATGGCATGCAGAAGGCTGCCTGTTTTAACAATTCATCTAAGCATACATCTTGTTAGACATCAGCGTTAAAGAAAGATCTATAAACCACCTTTAAACAAGATAGTTTAAGGAGCAGAAATAAATCTTGCTATAAAGGTGCAGAGCTCAACACAATGTATCCTTCCCACCAAGATAAATTAGATGGTGGTGGTGTTTTGGGTTCTGAGTGGAAACTGGCTGCACAGTGACAGAATGGGGCACATCCTGTGCACAACTGGGGAAGATGCTCATCGTCTTTTCTTCTGTCGGCAGTACGCCAAATGGATTTATCTGCTTTCTTTGAATACAAGAAACAGCCTGTGGAAGATATTTCTAATAACAGTTAGGTCTGCTAATCTCCGTCAGTCTGGAATTTTGGGGGGTTATGTTCAACCATTACTGTTAATACAAAGTCCATGTTTCCAGCTACCAAAGACAAAACAAACTTTTGCATCATTAGATGAAAATATTGTGATCGCCTTC
>VXAA01001226.1:620173-639568 GCA_013399115.1 Anseranas semipalmata | reverse complement strand
AAAAAATTCTTTGGAAGAAAATGCATTATTTAAACAAGCAAGCAAGCAAACACAGGCCAGTTTGTCACTGTTGGGCATAAGTTATGTAAAATGTGCAAAAAGACACATTGATCATATCTGTCCTGGACTTTTCATATCACTTGTCTATTATCACTAAGAAATCCAGTTCTACTGAAAGGGACTGAAGTTACAACTTTCTGAACTGTTCCTTCTTTTGGCATACTGAACAGACATCCACCATATGTATATCACACCATTCTGCCTTGAATTATGTCACTGCTAAAAATCAAAGGTCTATCACTCTTCATTTTAACAACACATATGCCATATGCATAATGATTGCAACTCCTTTAGTTTTGTTCATTTAAATAAAATATTTGGTTAGAAACTCTAAAGTGGGACAGTCCAGACAAGACACTTCAATTACCCTTTATTCCACCTTTAATGGAAAACAATACTAATTAATGACTATAATTTTTTTTTTTTTAATCAGTAAGTATTCCCTTGCATACTTTATTTCTCTGTAGCATCCAGAGGCCTCAGCTAAAATGAGACTCCCATTGTAGAAGTGTAAAGACTATGACCTACTAAAGCAATAGGCTCTAGACGTAGAAGAGGTGGAAGAAATAAAAATGTGCGTCTTATATGGTTTTTGACAGGTGGGAAAAAAAGGCACAGTAAGATTTTTCAAAGGCACATAATTTTGTAGTAATTTCTGTAGGTCAAATTGAAAAATGTTTTGTGAAAATTATTATGATATCATTATCTCTAAAACAGTAGTTTGTAAGTTACTGGCTGAGAGAATAGCTTACTTTTCAATCCGATAATATAATTTTTGATATCCTCACTTTTTCAGTAACGACTTCATTCATCAGTATTATCAAGCATGATGGAAATTATTGCTGTGATGCTTCATGTTTCTAGCGGTTTACTTTTACTGAGAATTCATGTTTCAGACAAAGGTCCAATGTTTGTACCTACTGAAGCTTTGCTCTACTGGAATTACCCGTGGAAGGTCCTTGATGGGATTTTTATTTGATTTTCTTTTACCCTATTTGCCAAAAGGAAATAGAGGCTATTTTGCAAAATTACTACAATAAAACAGTTGTTTTTAGAACCAGTTTATCAAGCAAGTGTTCTGCCTCACAGAACCAGGGGTACAGCCTGTGTTCATTAACAAGTTTATCTAATCTATCCTCCAAGTTTGCTTTCACCCACATTATTTTTATGCTTCTGTTGCAAGAGATTCATAACCCAGTTTCACAAAACAGAAAATTATCATTTGAGTACTTAAGTTGTAAAACAGATGAAGCTGAGCTGGGAGAACTCAATAACATAATCTTATGAGTTTTGGCTGCATGTTCCATCTCTTATCTACAAAAAAGTAAGCAGGTCTCCAAAGATCTAATATATATTGAACACAAATAATCCAACTTCTTATTTTGATTGTACACTATAATTACAATTGCAAACAATTGAAAATGTTCTGGTTATCTACCCACCTTATTAGCTTTTATATAACAAATAGCTGAATAAAAGAACATTGTTCTATGAGGAGTAACAGCTGAATGACCTATGATTTATTTGGCTATATCCTTTTCAAAAGTCTTGGAAATCCTTATAACCATGTGATTTTTTTGAAGTTTGTTCTCTCTCAAATCCCATTACAGAGCTCTAAAATAACACAGTATTGTTGCCTATCTAACATCAACTGCAGCTCTAATTAAAGTTGTAAGATAACAATTGGAAGATTTTGCCAGAGGCTAGTTGTATTAATATATACTACAAAGATTGTATACTTTATAAAAAATCATTAATATACAACATTCCAGTCTTCTCTATCTCGATAACATATGATGTTTCTGAAGTGGACAAAATTAGACTCATCATTTAGCTTTTTGATAGCAACAAATCATTCAGAGAAACTACATCCACTGTAGTCCTTAGCGCACTAACTGTACCAAACAAGTTGCCACTATCCAGAAGACAGGTTTACTATAAATTAAAGAGGAGGAACATAAAGAACAACTAAGCAGCCAGAATGATGCTCTGGAGGTTAAAAAGAAAACAAAAAAAACCAACAACTAGCTAGTAGACCTTGAACCTACGTCAGGAGTGCACAGCCTAAAAGAAGATGCCATTGGCATTCTGGGCCCACAGGATGCTTTTTCTCCTGCTACAGGTGAGTGGGGTGGATTTCATTCATTTCCAAGTTGTGCAGTTTACCAGCACAGAAACATAAGAATGGAATGGAGATAACAAGCCAAAAGGCTGTATTTCACTAGCTGATTGTTCAGAAGAAATGAAAGCATAGTAATGAAATAAACGAGGCCTATGCTTCTGCACTATCCTGATACTGAGGAATCTGTGAAGTTTTATTTAAAGCTATTTTTCCTTTATATTTGTCCTTCAATAAGAATAGGATTGAAATATCAGAAAATAATACTTTAAACAAGCTGTCCTAAGGTGTTATATTTGCCAGTATGAAAAATAGCTCTGGAACTGCAGGCTGTTCACAGGTTTTCTTTAATAATACGGTTATCATTACCTTGAATACCTGTCCCTATCTTTGAACTTCCCTGCACTGCTATGTAATAAGCAAGACCTGCTGCCTGTATTCGCAAGCCATGTAGCTGAGATGCACAGCATTTATGACACCATTGCCATCGTAGAGGTAAAAAGTCCCAGCTGGTACCAGCTCCAAGCACATACTGCACAACCCCCCATTTACAACTTCCTAAAATGTCAGGCATGAGGGCAGATATTTATCCTCTACACATAAAAGCCCCATTCTTCCTTGATTGAATACCTTAGATTTACAATGGCTTTGTTGGTACGTACAAGAAATACAGGACTGGACACAAGAAACTTGGGCATTTTTTTTTTTTTTTTAACTATAGTCCTAAAACTGTACATTGATAGGAGTATTTGTCAAGCATTATGTCATAGAAAAATCTGGTTTCAAACCATTGCAGATTATGGGACGCGAGCAGAAGAGAGAGAATGAATTAGTCATTTCCATTAAAACTATGAAGTAGAATTGCCTAGCAACCAAGAAAATTAATTCAGAGACTAAAATAAACACTGTGACACTGACAGAGCAACTGCTATTCTATCCCAACAACCATAAAGGCATTTAGAAAACAGACTAGTGTTTCCTCAATTTTTCTTAACAAAGGAAAAATAAACAATTTCAGAAATAGAGTCATAATGGACAAAGAATAAAAACAAACAGTCAAAGCAATTGCATAAAGCTAATGCAAATAATTGCCCTCTTTTTATGTAATGTCATTAAAATGAAAAAAAAAAACAGCAAATTTTTTAATATTCTGACAATAGTGAACAAATTGACATGGAGGTTTCTAACATACTTCCCCACTTGAAAAGAGGAAGTTTGTTTCATTACATTCATTCCATACAAGTATTCTCTATTCTTCTTACTAGCTGAATTTATTGCAGAATTTATGACCATGCCTACATGAAAAAGCTCAGCACTATTATTACCCACTACTGGCCCTAGCCAAATTATTACTCATCACATTTCTGAAGGGAAGATTTTAAATTATACAGTTTATCACACTTAGGATGGTGTAGGGAAAGTAAATAAATAAATAAAAAATGAACAGATAAGGACAGTAAGGATGACTGCAATAGTTTAGTTTAATGACTGCTACTCGTATCGCTTGTTATATCTGGGCCACTGTGTAATTCATTGTCCCTGAAGGACTACAAAAAGCCTAGTAAAATTATCCCTTTAGAAATAAAACAACCACATTCTGTAGCAACACTGAAGTCCATTGCCTTGGCAGAATATTAGATTAAAGGAATGATTACAGATCAGCCATTCCTGAGTGGCAGTACATTCGGATCTCTAGTAGTAGATAGTCTTTCCAGCCTGAAGTACAGAGTTTGTACACGCTCAAAAAAAAAGATCAGGAAATCAAGGGCAAGAACAAACAAAATAGAAAAATGAGATCCCAGAGGACATCACAAGGTTTAGCAACTGCAGCAGCTACATCAAATCTAGTTGAGTCTACATTAAAAAAATAATAATAAAAATATGACTATATGAGAAATAAATCAAGGAAGACAAGGAGGAATAACTGTGCATTAGAAGAGAACTCCACAAGCATAGACATAACTGCATTCCTCTATCAGGAATAGAGAACAGTGTATTTCAGCTCTCTGTATGTGTATAATATTCACAAAATACATCAACAGATAGCTACAGGTACTTTAAAATATTCAAATCTGCATATTCCAGTCACATAAAGGAAAGGCCGTGGTGCTTGAGCTGGTTTCTAAAAGTAACAAGGCTGTCAATGAATATATAAGAAAATACTTTCATCTAGCATGGGATGTGACAGGTAATAATGGAAAGATACCTGCTGGAAGCGCAGGCAATACAGATTGTATAGGCCATGTGTAACAGATCGAAATGAAGAAAAAAATTAACAGCAAGAGTTCCCCATATGCAAACACATCCACAAAGCTGATAAAGGACCCAAAATGTACATAACAGGTTCCCCTGTGTCTTAAATATTTAATGACTGTGGCAGATGGGTTGGGCAAAAACATATCTTGTCTGAACCATTAGCATAAACATAGCTGACCTGAAAGGCCTACTCACCACTAGGTTATAATTACTCCAGTGTGTTCACTACTGAACACTGTTCATAAACCTAGAATAATTTTGAAAGATGACCTCTTTGAGAAATGGTAGCCTCCATATGCTGTTGAACAGCTGCAATGAATTTACTTTCATTTTCTGGCCTTTGCACCACATGCCGTGGGTGTCATTGTAGATGCATGTTTTACTAAACTCTTTGGTTAGCCGCAGTGATAAGCATTTTCTTTTTTTTGATTAATTTTATCTGTGTGATAGAACGGTATTATAATACTAGAAGCTATTCCTGCTATTTCTACAAATAGCTGAAAATTGTATCCTATTTTCTTTTTAATATTTTAATAGTACAGTTAGTTAATATGGCAAAAAAAAAAAAAATCTCAGAAACAAGCATCCATTTTCTGTGTTCACATCAGATACTGTCAGAATTCCCTAATCACAGAAAAACATGAAATAGACACTCAGTTGAGAAGGCTTTAATCAAAGATCTATTCCACCCTTCCCCACAAAACACAGGCAACTAACCAGCACACTGCATCGGATCTGCTTTAAAAGACCAGAAGTCTTACTTATAATTCATTATTGGATGACAAGAAGGATAAGACCAATGTCATACGTCCTTGCACTAGCAGTAGGAATTTTATGAAATTAAACTCCCAGATAATCTTAGAAAGCAGACCATGCCCACATTATAGGAGAAAGGTAAAAAGAAGGTCATTAGCAGCCTGCCTTGGGGAAAATTCCATCTGCATGGTAAATTTGATGATCAGCTTGGCTTAAGCATGTGAACAAGATACACCAGCAAAATATTTCAATATTGCTAGAAGGTCCAGTCTAATCTGCCCAATAGTGTGTCTGACCTCTAGTAATTCAAAGGAAAAACACAAAAATTAAAGCAGCCAAGAGAAAAAGAACAGTATTTCTTGGAAGCTACAGACAGCCCCTGTAGACCTCAAAGCATATTAATTTACTGTAATACCACGCAAACAAGAAAACAAATCTCATAAACAACTTCCATTCAGCCTTCCTTCCAGTCTCCTCTCAGACCCCATTTAATTGCATCATCATGTCCTCTCACATATTTCCTGCCAAAAACCTGACAGCTACATGTAAATTACTCTGTGGCAATATTAGGACCTCATCTTAAAGACTGTGCACATGCTTCATTTTTGCATAAGTGTATAATCTGCATAAAACCAATGGGATTACTGACAGTGCGTGAGAGCAAAAACATACATGCAAGTCTCCTCAGGATCAGAGCCCTGGTTACTGATTTTCCAGATACTGAAGTTACTTAGGTCTAATATTTCAGTGGCATTATGTTACACTAAAATCAAGGGCAATATATGAATCTACAATCAAACGGTACTCATTTTCACAACAGCGCTGGGTAGTGTGAATCAAAGTGGTCCTTAATACTTACTAGGACTGTGAATTTTCCAGCAAAGGGAAAGCATTACGTAGCAAATACAGTCAAGACAAAATAGAAGAAATGTTTTGTGGCTTGAAGAGGAGTAGATCTCAAGCTAGTTATGAAGGAACACTTGGAAAACAAGAGATTGCTCCCTGTTCCAGTCTAGTTCAGCAATCTAGTTAGGCCACATGGTAGTAAGATGCTTTTGAATAGCATGAGAACCACAAAAAGAATCTGCAGATGTTGGAACTGCAGCTTAGTAAGGGGAAAGGCAGCAGGAAAAACATGGATATTCTTGTTTATTATTTTAAAAGAGTATAAGAAGGATCTGAATTACTGGTTGATCAGAGGTGTCCATCAACCTCTCAATGAGAAATTAGAAGGCTGAGAAAATCTCTGACGACAATTGTACTGCTATATTGAATCACCACAACAAATAGGAAAAGCATTTTATAAATGTAACACACACAGACACTTTCATGAGAAAGTAAATCACTGTATTTTTACCACTGAGCTAGAAATGTAATGTTACTTTTCTATATAGTTGTGGTTTATCACCAAGTCATGAATGAAGGCAAACCATGTATAGTGGGAAGCATTTCCTGCTAAAGCTACTCTGTTTAAAAAAAAAAAAAAAAAAATCGGTAATACAGCATTCAATAATATAATTGAATATCTTTATGAACAACAATGGCCAGTAGTCAATAGTCCTTTTCTCAAGACAATTTCAAACATTTACTCTCATCCTCATCTATGCATATTGAGTTATTATTTACAGTAACCGAGCAACCTGCTATCCCCATAAATCCAACAAGTACATGTTCGTTATTGGTATATAACCTTTATTTAAAACACTGTCCTTTAAAAGTTTATCAGTTCTTTTATGCCATATGCAGGATTCAAAATGGTATTGATTTACCATCATCGTTATCAGTAAAAATAAAGATCTGTTCAGGGAAATCTGCTCGATCAAGGTTTTTCCACAAAGGACCAATCCAACAGCCAGAGAGGCTGAATTGGGCTGACTGTGCCCAATAGGAGCTACTACATCCCCTTTCTTCTACAGCAGCTACCTGTCCTGTTTAACATTGTACTTGGGTAAGGCCCAGAAGCATTTGTCTGCTCAGAATGGCAGCAGCACCTTCTGCTCAGTTGTTCCCTATCTCCACATTAAAAAGGAAGCATATCAGATGTAAGCATCCCAGAGACCAGATCCAGCCTCCAAGTTGCACCATGAGCCGTGGTAAATAAGTTATGCAGAAAAATGCAGTTGTAAATATAATCTTCACCATGGACATCACAGAACAAGTGGGCCAGTAGAGAGCATGAAGTTGCTGAATATGAATCACTTTGTACATATGACATGAGGGCACGATATGGCACAAGATTTAGCTGGCAAAAGGCAAAGATTAATTTACTAGGAAGGTTGAGGTAACTTTAGATTGTCTATTGCCACTCACTAACAGGGAATGTAATCCTTCACCGACAACTTCACAATCAGTTGGGTGACCCTCAAACACACCCTTAAGGAAGATCAAGAGTATGCCTGCCTCTGGAACAAATGTCCTTCTGCATCTCTAATAAGTAAATGTTAATTCTCCCATATTTGTAATGAAGGGTAGGTGCTATGTTTTATGTTACTTGACTTTTGTATTTAATTCTGCTTAACTAATAAGAACACCTCATACACAATTTGCAGTTCCAGCTAATAAAACCAAAACCTTATCACAAACCACAACAGCATGTAAAAGTTATTTAGCAAGGGCTCTGCCAGTAGGCTATGCAGATGTCTTTGGCAGCACACCTAGAATGCCAGGAAATTCAAGGCATTCCATAAATTCTCACATCATATTCTCAGGCCATTTGGGCTTTATGGGTCAAAACTCATGACCTGAATTTTGCCAGAAGACCAAAAAGACAACAAGGTAAAACTGGAAACATGGGAGTTTTATCATTCTCTGTGTTGTACTTTTACAAGCTAACAGAAAGATTGTCTGAAAGTTCCTTTGGGGCTTTATATGCCACCATAATATTTAGAGGCTGGCCAATTTGTTTCAGAAGACATCAGAAAGAAAATCACCCCAAATTGTAGATGTTTACTAATGTGAACTGTTAAAGAACAGCCCTAAAAAATAGGGCTTATTTACTGACAGAACAGAAATAAGAGAACTAGCAACAGTGCCAGATTTCCATAGCCTTCCACCTCCAGTGCGGATTTGGAGGATTCACCCACAGCAGCCTGAACAACGTCTTACCCACCACAGTCCAGGTGGGTAAGATTCTTCTTGTCATACCAGAGAAACTTATGACAGCATCAACTATCAACTTCTGCATACAGATTCTAGCCTGTAAATATTAAGAAGTACCAAAGCATCCAAGGTACTGTTGATAACCTGCACTTCAAAGTAGAAGAGCTTTGAAGGTGAAGGGTTGATTGAGACAAGATTTGTAGGAGAAGAGTAGAGGAGATGGGAAGTAAGCAATTTGGTAGATGGAAGTAGAACATGACAGGATGTATGCGTTAGCTTTTTTGTTCTGGAAATGCAAGAATCAGAGCTCTGTGTCATCCAAACATAGGCATGAGGACCTGGCTCGGATAGGCTTCCTCATCTGTCCCCTGCTACAGACCAAAACCATGACACCAGAAGCTCAAGGTCTACTGCATTTCCCTCCTGTGTAAAAAATTGCAAGCCTAAATTCCTAGCCACAGCCAAACACATTCCAATATGTTCCTCTCTTCACTGAGTGGGTTGCACGCAGTGGACCAGGCTCCCCAGGGATGTAGTCACACCAAACCTATCGGAGTTTACGAAGCGCTTGGACTGTGCTCTTAGTCATATGGTCTGAATTTTTGGGCAGACCCATGTAGTGCCAGGAGTGGGACTCGATGATCCTTATGGGTCTCTTCCAACTCGGGGTATTCTATGATTCTATGATTCAATACAGCTCATTTGAGAGTTGTAAATAGACACCACAGGCTCTTCCTATTGTAGATTTCTAAAGGCTTTTGAATTGATCCAAAATTATGCCAGCTGCTTACTATTGCGTATAGCCTAATGGAGTTAAAGTTTTGGTGGGAAATCAGGGGGTGGCAGGTTTTCATGAATTACACAAAAAAGCTAAGCTGATTCACCAGTAGTAGATGGTGCCACTACACTGTGGAACCTCCCACACTGGCTACATCACCTTGCTAGGCAGGGTATGCAGTGCCAGCTTCCTTCACCAGAGAAACTAGGCCAACGGGGCAACTGTGATCACATTACTGGAAAAGAGTTAAGTGGTATACTCTCCTTTTCCAAGCAAGAAAATCCTTCCTATCTCTCGTTGCTTTAAGTTAATGTAAAACCAAACTTGCTCTCCCTCTTTCCTTTACCTGTGCATAACTTCAAAATAGTAAGACACTGCTCACAATTGCAATATTACCATATATGCAGTTGCCATGAACGTAGCATGTTACATGTTTCTGTCATGGAAAAAACATATTGTTACACATTCACTATTTTAAAAAGAGAATCTGAACTTATGCTAAGATTTTTTTTGTCTGTAAAACTTATCAAATGTTTCATTTACCAACATTAATCTGCAAATATCAATCTAGTACTACTCTGCTCAGAATGCTTGTGTTTGTGTTGTTTTTTATTTTTTAAGTTTAAAATTATTGAACTTTATATCATGATATCAACACATTAACAGATTTTTTTTTTTCCTTGAAAGACAAACTGTAAAGATTTGGAAGCCATTTAAAAAACACCCTAGTGCAATACACTCATTTTGTGCATAGAGAATCTGCCAAAATTTCCATTAAGACCCTCTACAGGTCTGGTCTGAAAGACTAAATGTATCTTTCATTCTTTTTAATCAAATATTGTCCTCCTATCTTTCCATAGCAGTTTCAAATTCCTGAATCCCTCCAAAGGTGTTTCAAGTCACACCTCTTTTTCCTTCCTTTTTTCCATCATACTGCCTCTCTAACCTCTATCAGCATAATCACCTCTACTGTTTTCCCATTGTGCTTTAATACAAAGCAATCCCTGCTTAAACACTTTGCTATGCTACTATACTGTCTCCCTTCAGATTCCTCCTTAACATCTGATTACCTACATAAACATCTATAGAAAAACCACCCTGTTGCAGATTGAGGAGTGGGATGTGAGCAGCCATGACTTGCTTATTAAAGATAAAAACTCCAGATCATCTAAGATTCTTGTACTTTATTATATCCCTCTCCTTCAGTCCTTCATGTTGCACTTGTTTTGATTTCTTCTAGGAAGATGTAATACAAGATGACATGTTGTAGGGTTTCATTTCCATGCCTTCCAGATGCTAAAAAGAAAATAGTTCCACAGAAAAAGAAAAGCAGGACAGCAACAACAAAGATCACTGGTTTTGTTTGTTTCTTTGTAGGAAGAGGAAGAAGAAAAATAAATTCTTGGGGGTACAAATGGGAAGATACTAAGAAGCAAGCAGTATGTACTGGAACTGTAAATACTATATTTTGCTTGAGCTTTATTTATATTCTGGTAGTAGCACCTTCCTGCAAAGGTCATATACCACAACTGCAGCAAATGCACCTTCCGCTAAAAACTCTGAAGTCTCAAGAAGTGCAGCAAAGCACAGCTTCCCTCACACCACTATTAAAATGACAGATTTTTGTTAAAATTGATACAGACTTTAATACAATATTCATTTGCTTCACTGCTGTTTTGTTTTGTTTTCCCTGGTGGTGATAACAATTAAAAAAAAAAAAATCTAGAAACCTCCACTGTATGAATCAATTAAAAATTCTTCAGAAACTGTTCAAGTGCAAATACCAGGAGTATTATAAATGCAAACAAGAAAAAGTAATTCTTGCATTTAGTAGTAGCTGATGATACTTTAGCGACTGTGATTTGGAACAATGTTGTCCCAGATGGTTGCGGTTTAAGTTCTGGGAGGACTACTGAAGTTCTACATGATGACTGGCAAAAAGGAAATTAAAACATTAGGAGGAATTTAAAAAAAAAAAAGTTAGCCTTCATGAAGCTAGTGATTTATAGTACGAGAGTTGGCATAGATAAGGTAACAGAATACTTAAGGCCACTGACACAAAAAATGGCTTTAAAAGGTCCTAGAGCATATGCATACAAAAATTCACAATTCTGGTAATTAATCCCTATTTTGTGTTTATCTTTGACTCTAACAGTTTTGATACCCTGAGTTTGATCTCTCTGCAGCAGAGAAAATGACAAGACTTATTTCCCATTCCTTACACATTGGAATTGAAGTCTCTGAACCTTTTTTATTTTTTTCCCCCATAAGCAAGACTTGTGACAACATATCAATGTGGAGCTTGCTGGCTTGTCTCAGAAATCAGTCACATGATAATAGATCAGCAGGAATTATGCATTTTAGTTGCATGAATTGACTGAAGACTTTCTTCATAGACATAGAATTGTCAAACTGAAAATTGACTATCAAAATATTTGATACAAGATCAACATTCATCTCTGCCTTTTTTACATTCTGATTTGCAATGGCCATCACATGCTTATGTGCTTTATGACTTTTGTATAATTATACACAGTGTCTACAGTCTGAAGCAGAACAACCCAAAAATTTCTAATTTTTTTTTCTTCTAAGTTTCTACTCATACTCCGTAGGAAACTGTTAACAGGAAAGAGCATATTCTCACCAGTTGCAGAAGACAGACTGAAAGTCACATTGGCAAAATTGTTTAAGGTGCTTATCAGAAATGAATGCATAGTTATAAAATATTTTTTTTTAAGCAATCCCTCTTAGAGCCTAAACACTAAACTGAATCAAGTTTACTTTTGCTATATCTGCAGACTTATTTTTTGTCATTACTAAATGTTGTTTTTTTTTTCCAGAGTAATTACAAACACAAGGTACTGCTTTTGCCCCCAAAATGAACTTTTACTTTCACAAATTGTACAAAAAGTTTTGCACAAATTCATAGTATTATTTTGATACTGTATAAGAATTTGTATAAATCAGACGTTTGGAATATATTTGATGCTTTTTGCCTAAATATTTGCATATCTTTCTTAGGAAAGAACTTTCGTCTAAAATAGCTTATTTATGAAGTTGACACATAAGTGTCAAAATTACCATGAAGACTTAAACTCTCACACACTGAATGGAGGATTCAGTTGAATGCTTTTTGCCTGTAAGAATTTATAGAAAAGTACAATTAGGTCATATTAATGCTGGCTTTTCATGCCTATGACTGGTATGACGTTAAGTCTGTAAGAAATGCGGTTTCCTACTATTAAGAGAGACACTTCAATGTTAAAGATTAAATAAACAAGGAAAACTAAATTTATTTGCATCATTATCTGTGAATAACAGCATAATGTATTGAATAACAACAGATATTCAAATTACAGCTCCTAATGTAAGAATCTTAAGTAATATAGTCTGTAGTTAATACATAAAGGAGAATAACTTACAATATTAGAACAATTAATTTCAAATTCATATTGAATGATGTTATGGCATTTTTCTTCAATAAAAATAATTAACTACTAGGGAGTATTAAGCAAGAAATATAGTGAGAGACTTTGGCAGACGCTAAAATTTACTTCCATATTTAACATTGATTAAGAAGGAAAATTAATTACTCTGCTAGTGGCTTTGCAATTGTCAAGCGAGTATTTTATCTGACTCTTACTATGCACGCACACTAGGTACATGCGTATACACACACACGCATTTTTAAGAACAGGCAACAATAAATATGATGAAAGTTAAGACTATGCTACTCTGATGGAACTTGTAAAAATCCAATCCAAACACAAGCTTGGTAACTAAGCATAGAAGTGAAAACATATTCCCAAAGGAAATAGAGATTGACCTCTGCCCATCAGGTTTTCTTTAAGAACCATTACAAATCCAGGTTTTGTACGAAGAATATCACCTGGCAAAATTCTGCTACTTCCTACTTACAAGGCCAAATTTAAAAACAGTTTCCAAATTAGTCATAAAACTGATTATAATTCAGGAGTCCTAGAAAGCCAAACAGAGTGCTAATAATGAAAGAGTCTAACTGGAGATACAAGCATAGCTCACGCTTACTATTTGGCATTTACTTTAAAGGACAGAAATTAACTCCTTGACTTTATTCACAAATATAGGCACCCAAGAAAATCAAAGTGCCAAATATTGTGATTTGCTCATTTTTATTTTAATCAACTTTCTAACAACAGTCAAATGAGAAACTGGACAACAGCTCTCTTTCAGAGGTAAAGAAAGAGATTTAGAAGACTAACTTGCAAAGGATGCCAGCAATGTTTTGACTATTTTAGCTGTTATTTCTGAATATGAAATAAAAATCACTTTCATCTAGTTTATATTATCCTACTAATCCATTCCAAAATGTACCAGAGTAAAATGAAGCAGTTCAACCTCTTTCTCATGGCTGAAGAAGCAGAGTCTGTGTGTACACACTACTGATAGCATCCTAGACTCCTTATGACATTCTTCTGAAACCATGCTTAAAGCTCTCCTTCACTGGCATGCTGTGGAACAAACCCAAAAAGCTTTGGTAATAGACTGCAAATCCACTGAGATCACTAATGCAGACCAAATGCTAACTCATTAATTCTATTATACAACCATTACCTGTCACAACAATATTGCATACTTCTTTTGCTATGCTAGCAGTGGAACCTTTTCCATGTTTGTCAGGTGCACTACAGCCATGAGAGCTAAAATAAAATCAGCTCTTCCCTGTGCTTGCTGCTGCACAAACATAGATGCTCTGTCCATTCCCAATAGTTTATTTTATAAAGGAATTCAAACTACTACATTTTTTTTCCCTGAAATAGATATATAATGAGAATAAACCTAAACTCCACTCTGCTAAGTCCTACACAATGCAAAAATTCCAGTGCCTGTCCCCTAAAGTTTCCTATAAGGGTGAATGACTGGGGTGGGGGCCATCATTGCACTCTGTGCTTCTGTGGAGGGAGGACCTGTTCTGCAGGAGCTGGAGCTTTTTCCACATAGCCTAGCTGACAGTTTGACGTCATTGTCTTTCAAACACTGGCAGCTGAGACCTACCACTAACACACATGCTAATTTATGCATGAGATTTTCAAAACTAACATGCATCCCTAAAGACATGAGTTAAACTTATGCTTCTAAGTGGAGCTGATCATTTTTGAAAAATAAGCCAGTCACTTAAATTACAGGCTTTAGTTATCCTGGATTTTCCAGACAGCAAATTTGCAATCAAAGCTCTTCATAAGTTACAGTTCCTAGGCATGTAGCACAATGTCAGTGTTATGGAAATTGTTAACAAGTTGATATTTCTGAGATGTTGTGACTTTCAACTTTCTTAGGATATATTTTAGTATTTACTTGTAGCACACATTTCAGCCAGACTTTCTGCACACCTTCAGTTCTTGGACAGCTACAGACAGCTGTGTGGCAAATATGTTTGAAACATCCTCCCTAACTTGCACTGGCTTGCAAGCCAAAGAACCATGATATCAACAAAGAAAAAAGGCTTCTAATACTTTAAAACAGAAAAAGAATAAATACAAATTATACTTGGTTTAGATTTTTACAGCTTTACATATGAAAACTACCGGACAATTTATTATCTCCATTTACCAAATGAAGGATACTGGTGCCAAGAAGAAACCACATTTTCCAAGGCCAATAGTAAGAAAATACTGGTAGAAAAAGTAGGACAGAGTTTCTGATTTCCAATCATTCATTTGAATGATATAGTTTCTAGTAATGCACTATTTGCAGAAACCAGATGTGATATATTCCCCTGCTGACAATTTTCCAAGTTAAAGCCATAAACAAATTGTAAGCATTAAACACTTGAATGTACAGAGATTGTGTAAGGCAGAAAATCATTATTTGGAATCACTGTGGTAAGAATTATGTTTTCACTTATCAATATCTTATTGCATAACATTCTCTAAAATAAGAAGACTCCCAAAACTGTGAGCCTCCTATTAGAGCTATCCTTATCATATTTATGAAATGCATCAAACTGTTCACTTCCATCATGGCTGCTAGCAAGACGTAATGCTGTTCAGTGGGAGGTTCAAAACATCTGCTGCTGGGATCTGCACAGGAGTTGGTAAGCAGTGACAATTTACACTCCCATTGATTTTGTAGGAAGCAGAGGAGAAAGAAAGAAACAAACAGTTCCACTCAAAATGGCAGGAGGATGAAAATCGGAACATAGGAATTACAATTAAAGTTCCTGGGGCACCATAGTTAGAAGAACTAGTCCGGATGACCTGGAACTATACTATGGATATCAGTGAAATACATAATAGATAGATGATGCTATGTAAAAGCAGAAAACAGGCACTATGAAAGAGGAGTATCAAATCAGACCGATAACAGTCAATACTTTTCAAGTGCAAAGTGCAAACCTTAAAGAGATCCATGATTTCATGATCATCCCCTATACTCTGCTAAAATTCCAACATCTGCATTCAAGCACCCCAGAAATTCATTTCTCAAGATTTTTTCATTTTGATCCTAAACTATACACTTTCTTCAAACTCTAAATACATTTTAAAAGTCATCAGAATCCAAAGTGGGAACACGACAGGTTGAAATGACAGGCTCACAAATATGGTGACAGCAACTAAGCAGTATCCCCTTCCACATCAGTAAGGAAAAAGAAATATAATTTGCCAGCTCTTAACAGTCTCCTGTCACTGTCCATGATGACAGCTGGATACAACTAAAGGTAAAAAAGGCGAAACACATGGCATTGTGAATGCAAAGGGGGNNNCAATCAAAGGGGGGGGGGGGGGTGTACAGAGTAAGTAGTGTTAGCTGTTGTAATCACGCTATTAATCACACCATTTTGAGTGGCTATTGGTCATTCAACTGCTTACCATATGAACAATGAGGACACAGTTCATCAATAACAACGTGTGGTTTTAATATACAAATTGATTTACTTTTTTCTCTTATTTTTCCTAATACTGATTTAGGAATTTTGAATTTCACACTTTTTTCAGGCAATAACAATGAAACATTTTGATTCAGTGATCAAACAGTTCAATTTACTTGTTCTAAAGAGCAAAAAAATGCCTTTCAGACTACAAAAAAAGCATGTCTTCAATTTCTAAATGCAAACCTGAGTAATTCAAACCATGCAATGAAAGCATTGATTTTATATTCAGAAAAAAAAAGTCTTTTATTTTCCCATTATTTTTGCTACTTGCAAATAAAAAAAAAATTAACTGAAGAAACTGCTGAAATCACCAGCAGATGATAATCTACTTATATATAAGCATAAGTATGTATACACAGAGGGTGCACATATCTTCCTTTAGTCTTCTCATTACTATGTACATTCAGACAAAATGAAGACCATAAACAATCCAAAGCTGTATTCTGTCTAAATGGGTCACTTCTAATGAGAAAGCATGACATTTACATGTAGGAAGCAGATTGATCAGGGAGCAGAAAACAGAATATGGCATCAGGTCAGAAAAATATGCCTTTGCAGGCAATTTATATTAACCAACGCGGTGAGTTCCTAAATCCTCCTCAAAAATGGAAATAAGTGCAAAACGAAGAGCATACATGATTTAACATGGCAAATATTCATCAGGATTACCCTTTGTGCTTGCAGTAAAGTAAAATGAAAAAAACTTGATTCCTTTCACTGCTGTAATGTCACTTGTACAAAATAGCACCTAAGTGTAAGGACTTTATGAACACTGTTTTTCAGAGATTCACAAATTAATAAAACAGTCAGCAATAATCTTGTTGCATCTTTAAGTGCTAACACATCCCTTCACATTCATTTATTTTCAACTTGACTAGAAATCTGAGAACAGAAATGCTCTGAACGTGCTATGTACATCTCGCTAAAGCAATTTCAGCTGCAACATACAAAATGATATTCAACAAGATCCGAATTTGTACAATGCAAATAGCAGGGCTGCTTCAACACACAGCAAAGCAAAAGTGGAAAAAAACGCAGAGAGAAATATCAGTACTGCCTGTATATATCAGTACTGATATATATCACATATATACAAAATATACCCTGTGTCTTTGTTCAGCCTGGACTCTCATTCAAGGTGTAAATACTGGTTACATTGTTAGATATCCAACAGCAACTAGCTCCAAATATTGTGTGAGTAGCTCTCTCATAGTTCACACTAGGCTCCCTTGACCCAGCCAGACAAGCGTGAAAACATGAAATAAATGAAGGTTAACAAAGACCGGTCTGGCAAGCGGTCTGCGTTAAATGCTTGCAATATTATAAATGTAAAAATTGCTGTTTAGATCCTTTTAATATTAAACATCAGATGACAATCACTATATTAATGCTAGGTGCTACTGCAGAGACACAAATGAATGCAAGCGATACAAGGAAATTAAATAAATAAACCTTTCCCCATCTGCCACATAAGGATATTCACTAACCTTACAGCATGCTGCTAAAGCAAATAAGGAACTGCAAAATAATCATCTCCTCACAAGCAGAAAGCAATTTTATCACAATACCTTTCTGTGTTTGCCCCTCTTCCATATTCTCTTCCATGGCTACCTTTCTTCACTAGAAACAGCTACACAGAATTAATCAAAAGCTTCAGTCAGATGTAGGAAAAAGTGTGGATTTTTTTTCCCTGGGAAGCTCCAACAGCAGAGGCTTAGGCAAGTCCTCAGAGCTTAGCTAAGGCTCCCTCACTCTCCTTCTTTGCTTGGAGACGGGCTGTCAAGTGTAATTTCTTTCAAATTACTCTTCCGTGAAGATTATCAATTTTTCTTCTCAAAGCTGCCCATTGTGTACCACTGTAAGCAGGTATTCAAATGAACAGCCTGTGAATTTTGGGGGGAAATTTGGTCTGAGCCCTTATGGCAATGACACCGATTCATAAGCCTCACTTTGCATATAAAATGGAGAAAAGAAATTGAGGTTTGTATTGAAATCTGTGTTTTAAATTGGAAATGGGCTGTACTGAGAACAGATGGAGGGGTGTCCTCTTAACGTGAAGCAGACCACCAACCCATAATTCCCCCTATTCGCTTCAGAAGTGGGAAAGCCCAGATGCCTGTGGGTTCTTTATGCTGTATTACTTGCCTGTCTTTCTCTCTCTCTCCCTCCCTCCCTCTCCCCTTCTGTATCAGCACACTTAAGAATAATACGACTCTTCATTTCCCTCCTTCTCATATATCTGTAGCATCTGGAACTAACAACAAATATACACTATTACACTTATCATATCCTAGAAAACATCTTTACAGCACTATCATTTTGTATGCATGTGCGTGTTTATACACACATAAAAACACAATTTAATACATGACATTAATCACTGCAAATTATATGCACCCTATATATTAAGTCATCAGTGTCACAATAAACAAGAATTCAGGGGTGGTTCAGAGATTTAAAACAATGCTTGCATCAATTCTTTCTCTGATTGCGAATATCCAAAATGACCCATACACTTCAATTCCCTGTTAAAAAAAAAATTGGACTCTCTTAAAATGGTGAAGCACCACATGTGTGAACATACATGAGGAAGCACATACAAACATGCACAGTTATGAATTTACTCAGGAAAAGCATAGGTTAAATACACTGTGAGGGCACCTACTCATTTGGGGAGCTCTGCAGTCTGATTTGGAATGCAAATTGGACGCTGCAGTCTAGCAATAAATTAGCATTTTTGTACCTTAATCTATGGGTAATGTAACATCATTTTAAAAGTTTCATCATTTCACCAAAACTGCAATTAGAACACAAATTCACTTTTTCTTTACAACTTTCATTTCTCATCCTTCTGGGAAAAATGTGACTACAACTTACCCACAAATAAAAACTACTATGGCTGAAAATTCCTATTTACATATGAATGATAACTTTCTCATTCATTTTCGTCATGCTGCCTAAACAGAAGGAAGCAATAGGTCAATCTACATCACAAACAAACAAACAAAAACATTTTGGATACATTTTTTATATAAATCTGATCAAAAAATGATTCATACCAGAATCATTTCTATGTATGAAGTTAAATTTCTATATATAATTAAATAACTGAATGCATAGTTAGTTAGTTACCCAATGCATTTCCTACCCCCCTTTTCCTCTTTTAATTCACCTTTCTAGGGTTCTAGTTTCTGGAATAATTGAAGAACAATGATGAGCAGTTCTAGTACTCAGATCTAACTGATATCTCAAACTCAACACATCGAGACTGCCTGTACACATGTAAGTGCTCTGACATCATAGCATCTCAGTGTCTTCCCCCTTTCTAGGAATTATTTCTTCAGTCAAATTAACAAAAAAAAAAAAAAAAGAAAATTTTTTTTAAAAATGATCTCCCGTGCAAGTCTTTCCCTCTAT
>VXAA01001226.1:567176-620129 GCA_013399115.1 Anseranas semipalmata | reverse complement strand
CCCCCTCCCCCCCCCCCCCTAAAAAAAAAAAAAAAAAAAAAAAAAAAAAAAAAGAGGAAAAAAGTTTATACATATATGATCTAACAGGATCCTGAGTTTGGAAAAAACGTGAAGGAGTTCTGTGCAGGAACAAAGTGGAAGGGAGGAACATGTCACCAGAGAAGAAAGCCTAGAAGACGACAGGCCTGTTTTCCTCTCTACACTGCATTCTTTTAATCCCATGCACATGCAAGATGTGAACAATCAAAAAAAAAGCCACTAGCTTAAACATTGTTATTGGTACCTTTCAACACATTTTCTTACATAAACATTAGTAAGTCTTCATATTTACCAAAAAAAAATAAAAAATCTGGAGAATATTTTGATTAGGGTAGCACTTTCTTCTCAAGTTTGGTTCCTCTTGGTAGTACCAAATATTGAGATAACCAACATCTTTAACATGGATGTTTGCAACAATTGAATCTATAGTTTGCTTATGGCACCAAATGACCTTATTGCTTTACACAACCATACATTTTTTTTTTTAAATATAAAAAGCATCCAAAATAGAATATAGGCTAAAAAGACATAATTGGAAGAGGATACAACATAGATCTGTACAATCATAAGTGACATAGAAAGGGTGAATAAGAAAAAACTTGTTTACTGATTAGATCAATAAAGGGAGAGGGCTGCAAGGAAAGGAGGCTTAGAAGAAAACAAAGGTGTAGTAACACAACGTGTAGTTAAGACCCTGCTACAACAAAGTCCACAGCTTGTGGGGGGTGTAGGGGGGAGAGAAATGAGAATCTGGACCATGTGAAAAAAAAATAATCAGATCCGAAGATGCACCTCTGGATCAGGAAACCCCTGAGTTGCTAACTAATGGATGGTAGAGGAATATTTTGGTAGAAGAATATTTTGTAGAAAAACACATTTTTCTTGTCCTGCTTCCAGGAATATCTGTGTTTGGACGCAAACAGATGAGATGTTGGGTTATGTGAATCCTTGATCTAGTCCCTGTGGTCAGTTGCATATCAGGTTCACACATGCCTTGATTTTAATGATGGGATTTTTAACTTCCTAAGACTACATTTATATGTCAAAGGTTAAGCTGAAATCACAGTGACTGGTGAAGCAAAGCTAAGCATTGCCAAACAATGGCTTTGAGGTATTTTTTTTTTCCTTGCAATGGTCAACTTTTCTGTGTAGATACTACTATAATAAAGGCGCTGACAGTTCCACCTGGTAAACATCAAATCCTCCAAACTACATGAGTGTTGAAGCTCCTCCTTAAGAGAATTCTGATTAGTTTCAGGTGTTATTAACTGGCCATCCATACAGAGAGATTTTATGTCAGCTTCCTTCATATTTAGGTGCATTTTATTAACATATTCAGGTTACAAGAGAAATCTGCCTTCTAGACATGCAAGAACTGTTCTGAGAACCTTTGCAGATGAAATTACAAACAGGTGTTAATCCTAAATCAAACAACAGAAAAGTTCTGCAAGCATTAAGAGTAACAACAAAAACAGAAAATGGCAACTTTATGCAATTTTCTAAAATGCAACAATAGAGACTTCCATTCTTCATCATATTGTGAAAAATGTTTGCCACCAGCGACGTACAAGCTACATTAAAGCCATAACCAGAAACCACCCAAAGCTGCTAACCTCCTCTTGCTGGGCATGCTTCTGGCACGGAAAGAAGTTACTTTAGTAGGAACTACATATGACTGCCTAAAATTCCCTCCTAATGTGAGATGAGATTACTGGTGCAAGTCATCATTGGACAACCATGCCATTTGTAAGCAGCAAAGCAAGACAGAACATCCAACTGTATAATTAGACTAAATAAACAGTTAATCAAGAGAATAATTGGAAGCTGATGACATTAACAGATCCCCTGGTATCCATTATGATATTATGAAATGTGGTTGAGCACTTACAGCTTTAAACAGCATGACAAGACACCTGACTTTTACTCCCAGTTTTATATGGCCTCCAAATCAGTTTACCACTCCATCCTTCAATCCTATTGATTTTTCAACTACATAATAAGACTAATGCTGTGGTGCAATGATGTCTTGATCAACACATGAAAATATTTAAAAAGCACGATGTTATTTATGTTGCTAGTACCACTACCTCAATAACTGAGCAAGCAAAATCAAAAGCCAGCTAGAATTACCCCAGCTGCACTGCAGCACTTTGCCCATGACTGCACGAGCAAGTCACAAAGCTTAGCTGATGGAGCTGGGGAGTGAAGCAACACCAGTTCTGCCTATTTCAGGGGAACTCGCTTCAGACTAACTCCAGTCTGGTCCATGGATTCACTGCCCTTAAGGGGTTAGGGGGCATGAGGTACACTCCTGAAAAGCATGTTCTGATTTCATTGTATGAAAAACAATCCAATTTATGGTCTCAGAGAACATTCTGTGATGCAAACCAAAATACAGCAGATGAGGAAAATTGGGACATTCATTTTAAAAGCTTACTCCTGATGCAAACCAAAACACTAAACATAGATATACCTGTAGTAATTGTTTTATGGAAATTAGGCAGCAGATTAGGGAAATCTGTGAAAGGCTCACAGAAAAATTAAAATTGGATGATTAAATTTGATATTTAAAGTGCTCCACAATTAATATTCCTATTTTTATATTCAAAATATGAATATAACTATAAAATGCTGGAACAAGAGATTTCATCTTTGGAATACCCGATAGAGTACATTTAGTGGAAGCACTGAAAAATTTTAAGACTTACAAAATTCATCCAATTACATATTCTGGGATGCAGATTTCTTATCTACAACTTCAGAACATACTTGTCAAATAAATAGCATGCAGTCCATCCCAGAGTTTAACTCTTGCCAGACATTCATGCAAGTGTCTGGGGAAAGGAGAAATACTTAATGACATGACAAATTATCAGAATTAGTAGGGAAATGGTATGTTAACAGAGAAAGGAAGGAAGCGGAAGGTAAAATGTGACTTTGTTCGAATGTTGTTGTTCATCCCAGTGATGGTATTTTGTATAGCTCTATTAATCCCCCAAAATTATTTTTATGACATGACGACATGTTCATCTAGAGGAACAGAGCAGCAATTTAAATCAGGCCATTAATAAAGAAATGGCAGGATGGTCATATAACCTAAAGAGATTTCAGGACAGGCCTTCACTTGATACAAGTCTATTGCTACTTAAAGAAATGTTCAGGTTCTGACTAATAATATCAATCAGTGGTTGCTAAACAGAGAGAAAAAGGAAGTGACACAAATGCAGAATACTATAAAAGAGGGTAAAGAAGTTATTACATTCCTATTTTGCTCAAGTCTGGATGTTACAACTGACAGTAGTGTAATGGGCATCCTTTAACATCCTTAATTTATTCTGATTTCCTTTTAAATCTTTCTATAACCTAACACTTCTAGCAACAGGGATTTTATTGAAGGGTAGAGTGTGAAGGGGATGTCCTTGCATGTAGCTTTATTAGGTTCTAAACTAACAGCTATTAACATAAATATCGTGTTCAGAAGAAATTAACCCCTTTGAGAAATTTTCATCTCATTAAAAAAAAATTTTCTTCAGTGAGAAAACCTTTCACCACTGTATATGATACCCAGCCTTAAAACCCATTAGCTAAGAATTTGTTCCTCTCAGTACTCACATATATCTTTCCTATGTGCTGTACTAATCAAGAGAAATATAATAAAAGACTGATTAATAGGACCTTTGATTCAATCTTCATATATTTCCGATTATTATCTGTAACTATTACCTGTAACTTAAAACCTTCAGTTTTGACTGCATTGTTCCATGACTATTATCAGTAAGGTTTTATTTTTGGAAATAGGCAAAATTTTCCAAATTACAAAGAGTTAACACTGCTAGAACTATCTCCAAAGATTCTTAAGAGCTTGGCTCACTTTGTTAGATAAAAATAAGAAAATGATGCCGTTTTTAATGGGCCAAGGGTGAAGTAATACCTTTAGGAACAAGAAGAGTTAGCCACATTTCCAAAGGATGCTGTTATTCAACCCATAAACTCTGACAAGATGCTGGCAGAGGAGAGAATGATGGAGGACAGAACATGAATGCTGGACAGTAGAATTCAGGGAGACCCCCCCACGTCACTTTTAAACATAAGGCACTCGAAATTGCCTGGCTAGATTTTCCAACACAGGCACTCTGACTCATAATTGAACTGAGCACTTGAGTGGTCTTACAGCCCGATGACAGCTGGCTGTTGGCATCCCCTTTCAAAACTGGAGGCCATCCCATAGTACAGCATTGTGATCCTCAACAGAGCTCTTTCCCACAAAACAGTATTGTGTGTATCGGATGTTCAAAGAACATTTCACAGGATAGCGCACGTGTGGACACACACACACACACTTTCTAGTTGGCCCTCCTTTTAATCAGAGGACTTGAACTACACCCACCCCAACCATACTGTGATTGTATTCTATGATTTCCTACTGAATATTATTGAAATATTCCATATAGTTTTTGGTGTCAGCAATGCAAAGATGCTTATATAAAAACTGGAGATACTTCAAAAAATGGTCACATGCATGGTTACGTAAAACATCCTTTCACTTCAAAACCTCAAAGTGATTAGTCTGGTAAATTTAACAAGAAGGTTAAGGAGCATCTACATTACAATCAAAGCATCTACAGGGAAATAGATTTAATTGAAAGCTGTTCATGTTAGTCAATATTGCTGGAATTTGAAACTAGACAAATTCATAGCAAATTATATTAAATTTTTTCTTGAAAACACTAGAAAAATTTGCCAAGATTGGATCCTTTATCACCAAAATAATAATAATAATAAAAATCAATCAAGATCTAATATTTTCCTAGTCATATTTTAGTTTAATTAGGTCATAGGAATTCTCTGATTGATTCCTGCATTATGCAGGAGTTTAGACTGGATGACCACACTGGTCCCCTTCTGGCTTTTTAATCATTAAATTAAAGCTGTAATTATGTTTGCTGAGAGATTTCATACCTTAATATGCTGAAGAGCTCTGAAATTCCCTTGACTTCTATGGTCTATGTACACCTAAGTCCGCATTCAAATAGCTTCAAAATGTAGAGGTCTGATGTATGTAAGAGGTAGTTACCAATGCTTGTGCTTTGTCTTCCCTTCCCACCCATCTTTTGGAGCAAGCTGCAGACACACTGACAAAAGATATTATTTGTCCATACATAACAGTGCATATCTCATACATTCATTCTTCTTTACACTTCAGGTTCTGTGCTTTCTCCACACAAACAGCAATACAGAAGAAATAGCCAGATTTCGCCACATGTGAAACAGACAAACCACAGAAACAGACTAAGCTACCCAATAGAATACCTGCAGTACCCAAGTCAGTTGAAGTTCTCTCGGTTGTTCTACACATTGTAGTTTAGACACTGTCTTTGGTCACGTATTATTTGACACCTAAACAGTCTTTATAAACCTTTGCAGTTAAGACTTTTGACATCATAAGACATAAGAATAGAAATAAGGAATTACCAATGCTTGGCTTTTCACACTCTGGAGTGAAAAGTCATGTGATGTAACATGAATGCAAAATGTAACTATGAATGATACAGCCAGATTTTAAAGCAGAAGTCCATGGGAAAAAAAAATCCTAATGATCTTATATGCAGCTGAAGCTGTTATTTATTCTCAGAAAACGCAAAAATGAAAAAAAAAATCTGAAAACATGTTCTGACTTTAACTGTTGCTTTTTAGAAATGTTAAATATATAACTACACATATTTGAAAAGAAATAATACAATCAATTTTGAAACTGTCTAATATATAGTCATGATTTTCACAGGAGAAGAGCAGCACATTATGGCTTCTAATTAACCACATGGAAACACTAATGAAAATTATGCATCTAAGACCATCCACACATGACAAACTGCATAGGAGGCACAGGCAGGGTGCTGAGGACATCATTTTGCTTCAGAGAGTTTTCACGTCAGCTAATACAGAACTTTAAAGAAAATTCAGCTGGGCTTTATGCAATATAAGAAGTTAAAGAAAAAGAATAATACAACAAACAAGATGTCCTTGCAGTGGCAGTAAATATTTGGTTGCTAACGAGTTCGGATGCCCCACTGTGGACTCTTTACTTCAAGGTCTGGTTAGGGAGCAACTACAGTAGATTCTTTGTGTAGATGCCAGCTACATTTTTGCTACCACTGGCTTTTCCTCCAATGAGATCCATTTCATCCCAGCTCTGAAGGGAAAAAGAAGAAAAACAGCCAAAAAAGAAAAAGAAAAAGAAAAAAGAAAAAGAAAGAGATGTTAGCAGTAAAGTAAAAAAAGAGAAACAAAAGCCTGCGGGGTGGGTCCTCCCACTGGCACAAAAAGCTCAAGGCTTTTGGACAGTTGTGAAGCTGACAAAATCCTAGATGTTTAATGCTTATTTTAAGGCCAAGTCTAGTTGTCTGTGTTTACTTGTTAAAACTGGAGAGATCACAAATCATTGATTTGTAAAATAATGCAAGTTGAACTGTGCTCATAACAACTTACCGGCAAGCTTTTTACTCCTTAGTATACCCTCTAATGAACAATGCATCACTCTCCAATGGTCTACACGTGACAAATGTAAGAATTCTTAAACAGACATCACTGTCATTCTCTTAAAGTAACTGTCATGACAAAACTAAACAAAAACAAAACTTAACTTTCTTAAGTGACAGACATTCACAAGTATGCAATCTGTTTTTTTCCTGACTCTGTTAGAAGAGAGGGAGGTTGCTAGAAATAGAGGACTCATATACATGTGCATGCATGTTTTGTATATGTATGCATGTGTGTATGTATATACATATGTATATGAATGTATGTATACATTCTATGTACCTGAACAGAACTGCATAGGCATGTTTTATATGTATACACACATGTATACGTACATATGCATATACATACCCACATATATAAACCACACACATACTCTTATGCAGTTCTATTTGGCTGCAAAGTATTCAACAAGTGAGACTGTTCTGCAATACGGATGCCCAGCAACAATCAAGAGGCATGCAAATCATGTCCTAGCAGACCATACAGTAGGGGAAGTGCTGCACTACATCTCTCACCCCACCCCCTTATCATTCCTGGAAAATCAGAGAAAGATTTAAAAACCATAACTAAAATGGACTGTGCATTCACAGGCTACAAAAGAACAGTTTATAAATATCTTCCATGAGCACTGATTTAATGATGCTGGTTCAGCAAACTCTCCAAATCCTCTAATCCCTTTTTTAATCTCTGTTATATACTTAGTGCCTTTGAAAGGATTGAAGTAGCATACAATATCCTTATTACACAGCAACATTATAACAGCACAGCTTGAGGGAAAACAGAAGAAAGAGTAAGAAAACATTTTTTAAAGTGGTACATTTTGGATGGTATTCAAGCTAAAATTCCTTTACAAACTCTAATTGCAATTGGTTAACATAACGTGATTAGAGGATCTTCCTAATCTGGAAAACTAAATCACATAAATGGATTGCAGATCAGTTTTCAGATGACCAAAAAAGAAAAAGATCCCATGAAGACAGTAAAAGCAGGTGATCACAAACAAACAAACAAAAAATAACAAACCATGTCAAACCAAAACACATTTCCTGAACTATCGTCTTCACTGAGAAAATACTAGAATATTTTAGATATCAGATGCCTCTAGGCCTTCCTTGCACCTATTAAAGTGTAGTGTTTTAACAAGGGAGGAGTTGTAATCTAGTGTAGAAATTTAGCCAAATAAAATATAATAAAAATATGTTTCCGTAAATCCTTGGATAAATACAATAATTTTAAATCCAACACTTATTCTGATTACAGACTCTAAAGAAGTTTTCCTAGCCTCTCTCTCAAACTATGGTCCAAAGTATAATTATAAAAGAAAATTCTGTCTGAACAACATCAGAAATTTTTAGTTGTCGTTATGCTCATGACATCTATACTACTAGTACGAAAGCCAGGCAAATTTTTGTTTTTCCATCAAGACTTCAGATGTTGGTCACAGTAATTTGATCACTATTTCTTAAATTGAGCAATACACTATAAATATGAGGATTAAGTCTTCCTGAATTTATCTTCTAACATCGTAGATCATAAGAATGCCTATCCATTTCATAAACTCTTTTCTAACCATTTCCAAAATATCTTGTATACTTAACAGGCAGTACCTAAAAGAAGTAATATGAGATGTTCACAGGTGTGAAATAATCACCTACACAACTTTTCTTAAAAAGACAAGTTTAAGGCAATACTAACTCATAAGTGCACCTTTTCAAATTATAACCAGCAGAATTTTCCCCCCAGTTTCCTTCCTCCAAACAGTTAGGCAAAACTAGCTTATGGTGTCATGTGTGTGAGATCTACCTCTTAGGAACTCAGCTGTAGCCATCATTCATGACTACCATTGTAATAGGAAATCTAGAAGAAAGGCTGAAATACCATAATCACAGCAAAAGCAACAGTAGATACAACAGGAAGAAAGTCTCCCATGGAAGAAGAGACATTATGTAATTTATTTCTGAAGTTTGATCCCTTTTAACGTTTCACACTTTCCCAGAAGTAACACATACCTTCGGAGTAGAGGCACAAATTATGCACAGTCTGAATCATGCTCCCTCCCCTTCTGAATCAGCACAAAAATATGCTTATTTATTTTAACAGATATCACATGCTTACAATGTGTCAGTTCATTTGAATGTATACTTACAGAAAAAACATTGTGGTGGGAAGCATGTTGGAAGACATTATAAGAAAGAGGTAGCGATCCTGAGGTGTATGCTGACCCAGTTAAGCCTCCCTACCTAGTGCCCGTGGGTTAGCCTGAGTGGCCGCTGAATGACCCCGCTCCGTGCCCCGTTGCGCTAGCTTGCAGGTATTGTGGAGGGTGTACAGATGTTACAAGAGGATGTACAGATGTTACAAGAGGATGTACAGATGGTCCTACCTGATGTTCTGACATGTATGACCTGTCCTTTGCGGACATTTCGCACTCGTTAGATGGCAAATTAGTGGTTGTATTGTGGGGGAAAAGATTACCTTTAGCTGAGAGATTAGTGGTTGTATGGTGAGGAAAAAGACTCTGAAAGCGTGGCAGGTGGCAGGGTGTGTTGAACCTCTCCACAGACGGGAATTCTGTGCAGCATGCCATGGCCATCTTGAAGAGGACTGGCTGATGCTGGCACACCTCAGCGGTCTAGGCATCAGAAGGGACATAGGACTAACTCATTACTGTCACTTTCTAATTATTCAGGAAATAGCATTTAACCTCCTCTATGTTTGAGACATCTTTTTTACTGAGATCCAGAAAGACCCAGTATGAAAGAACCAAAAAAACTTGACACTGTCTTTTTTAAGCACAAAACCTTTTGTAGCAGCAAATATCTTTTCTGCAGTCAATGACAGAACAGACACAATAAAAATTGCATTGTTTTCATGGCCTTCATCACTAACTTAGCTCTGCAATTTACATGTGTATGTAAAGGGAAGGGCTAACAATATCTACTTTTTTTGTCATGCAATTTTTATTCATTTATTTTCAATTCATTCTTCCTTGCAGTCATGACCTCTCTTCTCCTGACAGACCGAGACTAACTGCTTCTATATGGTGAAGTACACTCCTGGTATCTTCCCATCTGCCAATATTTGTTTCCTCCTCAGTCTTTTCAACATCAAATTCTAATGGACATAAAAGAGAAATAAAAGGATGATAAAGGAAGGATGGCTGTTCTTTCATGAAGTACAACACTGCCAGTACAAAACCAAACTCAAACTTGTGATGAAGGGAATACTGTAAAAAGCAAAGCAGAACAAATAAACCTACTCAAAAAAAAAAGAAAAATCATTTCCATGACAACAGAAATACATCATTAAGGGCCAGAATACTTCAGAAGAATTTGTTTTCCTCTAACAGAGTACACTGGCTGCATTTAAAAAAAAAAAAAAAAAAAAAAANAAAAAAAAAAAAGCTTCTCCTCTGGAGTCTTCCCATAAACAAACAGATAAAGGAACACAAGACAAACGGTTTCTTTTGATATGTAAGCAAGAAAACCTCACTGCACTTAAAGGGAAGAAACATAGTTATTGTGAGCAATGCAGAACACATTTGTCTCTTAGAAATCCACCAATTAGTTAAAAAACTGTAGAAATGCAACAAAGTTCTCTCACAAGCATTCTAATTAGTTTTATAAAGTTCATTTAAAAAACATGTCCATATAGTTTTGCTACTATTAGATTGTTGTATATTGTTACTTTTAGATATATAAATTTCCCTTCTCTTTGTTCATTATATGTGCACAGCCACCACCTCTTCATGACATGCCCCAATATTTTACACATTTATATAAATGCACATCAAGACAGAGAAACAGAGTTTTCCCTAACTAGGACAGTATACACCATTCTAAGTGTATCTATACAAGTCCCTTTAAAGAGATCCCTGTTCTGAACAAAAACAATCTTTTAAGTTTTAGTTACAGAAACTCATAATGCCTTTCTTTACACTGTTAAAAGAGAAAGAAACACCTTCTTCCTAATGCTGTTCCATCTTGTTATTCTCCACGATTTCTTCCAGCCTTGCAAAATTACAGAATTTTAGCTATATACGAGGTTCACTAACTGGACAACATCATTTACTGAACCAAAGCATTCTGGCATATCCTGCTAGTAACATAATTTCAGGACCCAATCCAACTTCAACTTTACCAGTACCTCTTTTCATCTCACCAATGTCATCAAAAAAAAAAAAAAAACACTAATCTCACTTCATGGCTTTTTCATTTCTTGCTCTTTCACTCTATTTATTTATTTCTTATTTCTGGAATTTACTTCTATCTGTTGTGCAAAGTGACCACTTAAATTTTTTTTCCCCTCCTTCAATTTTTATCTTATCTTCAAAAAATAAAATTCACAACTTCCACTACTCTAAAATATTGCTTCACAAAGCAGCAACCCCTCGACTGGAACCTAACAAGCTACCTGCTATTCAGTCAAAGAGAACTGCTGATATGTTTTGGTTATATTATTCATGGGCAGGATATGAATATTTGGGAGTAGTACATTTAATAAAATAGTAATTCCATGAAATCTGACTTTAAGTAAGCTATCAATCTACTAGCTTAAATGCTAAAGATGTAATTGAAACTCACTGTACTACCACTCACTTTGCAGTCCAATAGCATACAGAATAATCTATTTCAGAAATGAGAGTGAGAACATGTGAATGGAGACTCAGCAAATGTAGTCAAAGTCCAAGGTACTCCTTGCTCTCATTTTGTATTATATGTATCATATATACAAGTAGTACAAAAATACTTAAGTCATAGAAAAAGATTTTTCCCCTCCTTTTCTTGGAAAAGGATAACGAAGTACTAAATCAAACCAGCAACAATGGCAACTTAACGTGAAGTAGAATCCAAGCTTTCTTTCTCTTATAGAGTTGCACACAAAAAGTAGTGTATGTCATTGCATTAATAAACAGTAAAGAATACATCATCTTCTTTCACTTAAAGGTTCAATTTGATATTTATACAGGAATAACTTATAATTATAGATTTTTTTCTTAAATGAATAGAGGCACTTGCATGGTAAATTGAGGCAAGCTTCTCATGGGGCAATAGCTACAGCAAAATATGTATATGTGTCTTGAATTTTGTCATACATCCTTAGAATGTGTAAAAAAACAAGACAGGCAAGACAGTAAATATAAATGCCACTTCTTTCTTTTCTATTGCATTATTGGGTCTACTCAGTAACACGGATACGGGCCAGTAACAACAGATACAGGTCACTCAAGACATACTGTGTATGCCAGAACTCTGTAATTCAGACCTCTGCTACACAACTTCGGAGCACTCTTCTTTTTGAAAGAGTAAACACATCAAACTTTACCCCAAAGATATATGTGAACTCACCTTAGAGCCTGAAGTCACAAGAGAACAGCCTTACAGAAAGAGATGTAAAAGTACTGCACGCTCTTATATTTGGATATAAAATTTATAGGGGGAAAAAAACAATGTGCAAAGTATTGGGACACCACCAGTTTCTTCTGTAATATCCCTGTTAAGTGTCAATGAGTTTAAATCTTATCTCTGAATACCATACAAAAATATTTTTATACGTAGATAATTAAGAAGAAAAACTATCCAAGATGTAAAACCAACCAAACAAAAATATCCTACCCACAGTAGGGTGTTAAATTTGCATATTGTCTTAAGTACCATTAACAAGTTGTAGGTCTGCATTAAAAATTGAATACATAATGTAGAAAAAGATTCCATTCTGTGATTTCAATACTGCCTGTGTTTGGGGGGAGTCGGGAGGGGTGTGTTATGTGAGGGAACTATATGAGTATCTTCAGGGCACTTTTTTGCCGCTTCACGTTTGTAAGGACAGCCCAATATCTGCCTCCCTTTTTTCAAAACACAGTCCCAATTTCCTTGACGAGCACAGTGCCTGCAGCTATCTTTACTGAACCATTGTCAAAACAAGCTATAATCTGGTGACTCTGAAAAGCCTCTTTCTGAAGCAGTGCTTTGCAAAGTGTTCCCAGCAGTATAATTTTAGTGGCAAACTTATTGGTTGGCTGTCCAGCCTGGCTTGGCTCTCAAGCATTGCTATTCAGCAAAGCAGGCCTCTCGTTATGTACTCAGCACCTAGAGTTTTTTTCTTTTTTTTTTTTTCTTTTTCCAGTTTCTGAGCGCCTGTTCATTCCCAATCATCCCCTACTCTGCCAAATGCCATACTATTCCTGAGGCTGCTGGCCTGTTTAAGACACCATCACGAACCGCGACAGACAGCACCTGCTTCAGTTATCGGTTCACCACTTGCTATCTGTAAGCTCTACTTACATATGGGCACTAGCTGAGTACAGCTGAGCCGTAGAGAGGAGGCCTGTCTACTTGCCTTGTGTTTGCTGCTGCTAATGGGGACAAATGGAGCTTTTTGGAGGGTGAAAATATTGCTTCAGAGAGCAACTGTGCACATTCATTTGGCAAATGCTTACCAGAGCACAACGGGGCAGGCTGCGGCTGTGAAACGAGGCAGGCAGGGAAGCTGCCAGGGTATACACCGAGGGAACCTAAAAAGGAGAAAAGAGCACACTGCCAGCCAGGCCTTAGAGATGGCTGAAAAAGCTTTGCCCAGGGAACCCAGCACGGACTGCGTTGCTTACTGCAGCCAAGAATGCCATTGAAAGATGTTGGACTCACAAAGAAGGGGGAGGAAAGGATCTATCACACATTTTCACTTTAAACTCTAATACCCAACAGATCTGAATTTCTATTTCAAAAGCTACCATAGTTTAGCTTTTGTCCCAATAAAATACATCTTTAAATTTATAAATCTGTTTGATGCACACAATTTAAAGAAGTGATGTTCTGACAGAGTCCCATCAAACAAACAGAACTGAAGCAAGTGATCCAAAGATTTCTCACACCCGAGTAACACCTGAATTCATACACATGCCCACCCACGAGAAGGAAGAGCCCTGTGCTTATGATCATTTAAAACTAACTCCTTTTCACAAATTGCCAGGAGCTACTATTTGAGCTCTGAAATAATTGTTCATGTTTAGCATCACTTAAAATTTCAGTCAATTTTCTAAGTTTACTTTCCAGGGTACCATTTTCTTCAGTGTTTTCATCAACAATGGCATGATGAAATAGAAATCACACTAATTACATTTGCACATGTCATAAAACTTGAAGGGACTACAAGTATCTTAGAGGACAGGAACAGAATACAGAGCAACTTTTACATACAGGATCGTAAGATGCTATCATTAGGCAGATAATCAGCTGCAGAGAGATTCCAGTTCCACTGAAAAGCCTGAGGTGACTGTAGCGAGTCACAAAACTGAGCACTAGTCAGTATAATATCGAGAGAAAGACAGTCATCATACTGGGATGTATAAACAGGGTCACAGCAGGCAAGAAAGAAAATCTCTGTCCTCTGCTTAGCATTCTTAACACCACTGCTGGAATATCATTTCCAGCCTTGAGCACTTTGCTTCCAAGAAGATGCAGAGTCCAAAAGAGAGAGTTGCAATGATTAGGGTTTAGAAAATAAAAAGTACAAACAGAAAAATCAGAAAAACCAGAGTGGATAAGTATAAAAGAGAAGATTCTCATGTTACATTTTTCTAGCACATGAAAAACAATAGCAATAATAATAATAATAATAATAATAACAACAACAACAACAACAACAACAAAAACTTCATTTCCTTGTTTGTCTGTTGTAAATCATACAGAAATAGCGGCTTATCTTTATTAAAGTCATGTTAGATATCTTGGAAATCTTGGCACTGGAAAAAACAGTGAAGTGTAATTGTGACACCCATGTCAGTTGTGGAGTTTCCACAACTGATGTCTTCAAGAACAGATCAAAACTACATGCTTATCCAACATAGTCCAATCTGCTCTGTAAAAAAAGGGGTGGACCTCACAGCATCTTTCCTATTCTTTTTCTATGGTAGCAGGAGACCCTGTTTCTGAACAACATACATAAGAGTCAAATCACTGGCCTTGGTACATTCCCATCTTTTATATAAAACCTTCTTCATTACTGCTAAGATCTGACTCTTCATTCCTCCATTTACAATACCTCTGGGCTTTGGAGAACGAGAGGAGCAGAAACCCTTATGATAATTATTCTTTTACATCTTTACATTCTCATTTCCTACACATACATATTTTCCATGTAAAAACTGAATGGGACTATAAAAAAAATAGGAAGAAATGGGATGGTGGGGAGGGATAGAAACTACAGGAAAAAATATTTTCAAGACAAATTTGTTTCATTTTCTTACTAAATATTGAATAAAAAATAAACATTTTCAGTATGTTGTAGGAGATTTATTTCAATTCTTAAATTAAAATGATTTACCATAATTGGGAGCAATTCTACTACTAATAGCATAATACTAGATTTTTCTCTTTCTCCCTACCTGATACAGAAAAAGTAACATCAGATCCAACAGTTCTATGGATTGCAACAGGGTCCAAAACAAGGCATTTGGATGAAAATTTGATGTCCTCCCAAAATTGTTTTTCTTAAAGATGATATTAAAAGGAAAAGGAAATTAAAAGATCATACATGAAAACCCACATGCCTAACCTGTGACTGACTGACTGGTCTGTCCCTCCCTCCTTCTCCCTTCCCCTCTCCCTCTCCAAGTTTTTGGTTCCATCAACACTTTTTTTTTTTCCTCCAGACTTCAGCACATTCTGGAAGGACTGTCAGGGTGTATGACCATCTCACACAGACCTATCATTGCCTTGCTAACTACTTACTGTTAGTGATATCTTACAGCATGATAGTCATATTTTCTGTATTCTCTGTTATACTTGAAAGTAAAAATGTCACTAAATGCAGTATAGCAGCTTCAAAATACAATCACATAACTACTGAAGTTTTGTCAGTTGTTACTTTGAAAAGTAAATGAGACCCTGAAGACCTGTGTTTGGGAGTATTGCTGTGAGAAATGAATAAACATCTTTCACTCCTTCCTATTGACATCAAGCAGAAATGATAAAGGGAAGTTGACAGAGGTCACACACTAACGTGAAAAGCTCTGTAGAAACATCTCTGGATTGTAATCCGGGCTGACAGCTATCCTATTCTTCACCAGTGTTACTTATAACGCACACACAACTTCCGCTTCAAAGTCAGAATAACCCTCTAACTCTTTAAAATCAGAATTACTAGGCTTCATCCCAGTGTCCCGAGCCAAACTACACACGAATCAACTATTTACTTGCCTATGTGGTAGTCCAAGACAGCATACTAAAAAACAGCAGAAGTCCTCAATATACATTGCATTATTTATGCAGTTCCAAGAAAATTGGCACATCCATTACCTCTATGGTCTGAAAGAAATTATGAATATTAACTTTAATGAATACATTCAGGGTACTGAAATGTAATATATGTATAAGGAAGAAAAGGAAGGCAATCCCTCTCAAAACTTTTTGTAGTGAAAGAAAAAAAACTTGTGTAATTTTCCATAGATGTTTCATTGACTTGGGTATTTAATTTAACTGTGGTTGATATAATTACCAATTTACTTCCACAGTATCAATTAGATATGTGTTCATCTGTTCCTTAATCTGATTTTTTAATTTCTTTTTCACATGTAAAATTGAACAGACATTAATTCTATTTCACTGCCTCAATTTAGCACATATCAGATCAAGGTTAATTCCTCCAATAATTTTACAGCTTTTTTTTTTTTTTTTTAAATCAGGTGTAATTTTTCTGAATTCACTCCTGCAGAACAGCATTGCCACCAACCCAGACAGGAAGAGCTAAGCTTTTTAAAATGGCATCTAGGCTACTCCGCCACAATGCCGCAGAGCCCTCTGATTAATGGAAAAAACTTAGTGTCCTCTCATGTCTTAAATCAAGACTGGTCTCAAGACTCTTCCTTACTGCAGTTAGGGAAATTAGTGACAAAAATGGTCCCTCTGGAGGAAGAGGAGAGCCATCATTCCAAAAATCACTATTTCTAGGGAACTCCAAACTTTATTTTGTTGGTATTCTATGGTGGTATAATTCTTAAGCAATGGGGAGAGAGATAAGAGCTAGCAGATGAAACCAGGGATGATTCAAATTTGAGAAATATCTTTGAAACATTTTGAATTCCCAGAAAGTCTCTTTTCAGTGGCTACCGAACATTTGCAGAACAGTGCATCAGAAGACACAACTGTCTTTGCTAACAATATACTGTCATTGCAGACAAATCTATTAAAAGACAAAAAGCAGAAGGCTGGGATTGCCCAGGGAGACAGTGGTGCTACAGAGACTTGCACACTGAACAGTTTATGCCTTAAAGGTCCACAGGTTTTACCTCTCGAGTTTTCAGATTTTCAGCCATATGTGGAACACTCTCCTTCACCTTGTGCAACTCGTCTGAGTAGCACATAGCTCACGTTCTCCTGGTCTAAATATCTTCCTAGCCATGGTAACATCCCCAAAACTCTCAGAGAGGAGCAGATCTCACATTCAAATTTCTTCAAAACAAGGTGCTTAATGCCCAGCATTGTAGACATTCTTTACTTGTATCTCACTTAGCATTTGCTTTCCAGGTAACTAATATCAGGCAAGCTGTGAGAGGGAAAACAACAACAAACAACAACCTTGAATAGTTTGGGCTGAAGAAAGGCACGTCCCATTCATTTTCTACAGTTTGTTTTGTGTTACACATTTGTCTTAGCAACAGGTTTTATCTACCACATCTTTCCTGTCAATTTTTAGTTCCACTAATTCCTACTCTCTCTACCGGAGACCAAAACTGATTTAAAGCAAGTGTAGAGAATGGATTGCTCCTACCAAAGACTTAAAAGAACAAGAATCACTTCCACTGGTAGAAGGACTCATAATAGCCTTGCTATTGCCAATTACATGCTGATAAGCTGCCTCTATAGTGATGCAACAACAGTGATGGAGTAATAACCCCATCCTGCTGGATTTTGAATTTCCAGCTCAGTTCTTTCAAGCATGGACAATGTGACTACCTGGAATACCTGTAACCAATCTGACTACATTTTACACAATGAGAATGCAGCATTTTCATCATGTTACTCAATAATTTAGGTAACCACGTTCTTGCACCTATTGCAAACGTAGTTAGAGAACTAGCAGGCTTAGCCTTCCTCTTCCCTACTTCTATTTTATAGATCAGAAGTAACTCAGAGTTTAAAGGAGTTAATTGTAGTTAGAACTGTTGGAGGTCTAACTCAAAAAAGCTGTTGCAAATCAACTTTAAGCGAAAACAAAGGACTTGTCTAGGAGTAAAATTAGTGTCTCAAAAGAGAATCAATCTGTACACTTTAAAGTGAATCTTAAACACCCTCATTCACCTCACTCCTATAATCCATCTGTTTATCATAATAGTTCATCATAAAGCAAAGTCTTTGATTCCTTGCAATTAGGTGTTTATGTCATTCCTATTATATAACTGAAGATGTAAAGCATGTGTGTTGTAGAACAACAATGAATTTTCTGTCTTCCTATAAACAGCAGAGGGCCTTAGGTTAATCAAGAATATGTTGCATGGAAAAGTAGCAAAGTACACTGAAAATTTGTTTCATAGTTTTTTTTCCATGAAAATTTTGTTCTTGGTCTGGAAATTCTAATCCTTATTGGGGTAAATATTCAGTTCATTCTCTGAAAAGAATGTTTTTTGTATGCCCAAGGTCTCAGACAAAACTCTGCAAAAAATACCCATAAAGACATTTCTGAAAACATGCATTTTTCCTTCAGCAGTTACAACAAATTCTGGAATTCCTGTTCACTGCAATAAATAAATAAAAAGAACAGTCATGCCAGGAACTTAACCCAGCTAGCTCATAAAATAGACTTGATTAACCATTTGTTCCTTGGTATAGCAAAGATGTTAAACTATTTGGGCACAATATATTCAGAATTCAGCATGGATTTTAACTGCTGCCACAAGTTACTTGAAAATTTACATTCATAGGCACTTTAATTCTTTGGCCTTAGGAAGTTATTAGCTGCAATGAATTGCTTGAAATGTAGGGTAAAAAGAGAGTGAAATGGGAATAATACTTCAAGTGCCACAAAACATTCCTAGAACTTTCCTTTTCATTCCTCAGAGTTTTCAGGTTTAGGATATAGGTGTAAGAGAGTGTTATCACTTTAAAAAATGACAGTCTTATAAGGGGATGAGGGGGAAAGAGAGTGTAAGAAAGGTAGCTCTTTTCTTTGCAAGTATTTTGTGCCAGAATAGACATGGTAACAGACAGTAAAATCATGGCTCTGACAAAATCCTGAAAGTCAGGATTCCAATATATGAGTCATGTCAACCAGATTTTTGTATCAGCTCTACAGCTTGTATGCACAGCAAACTAATAAAATGGATTTTTGTTTATTATATCATACTTTAGGATGTGACCAGGTCATCTCAGAACCTCTTCTTTTTAGCTAAATGATGCACTGCATTCTTGCCATGTTACATTATAATTGATGATTTTATATGTTGCTCCAGATCCCTGACAAAAATGTTAAACTGTATATAATCAACCCCTTGACTGCCTGCTTCAAATACAGCACATAGGTGCCTATTCCCCCTTTAAAATTAATACAAGAGCCATCAGCCAACTCCTAATCTATTTAAAGTATACCATTTAAAATTTGTATCACATCTATTTTAATCAAAATGTCAAGTACTAAAAAAAAAATTGAGTTTGATTTCCAGTGTCCCCTGTCTGCTTTTACATACATCCTTACATCATTACTTTTGTCAAGCAAGATCTACTTTCCATTAACCCCAACTGACTGCATTAATTATATTATATTCCTTCAGTTTCCGATTAACCAAGTCTCATAAGAACCATTTAATCACTTACCTGAGATCAGCATCAAACTGGTAAGAATACAAATACTGATTTCTTTCACTCATTTCTCTTCCAATATTGGAACTGCTTTAATATTATGCCTATTTTTGGAAGCTACTACTTCTGTTTTACAAGTTTTTTGTTGTTGTTGTGGTTTGGTTTTAGGAAAACTAACAAAGCCAGTTTTTAAAACTAGAAGGCTCTTGCAGGCTACTATTTTATCTTTTATTTTATCTCTCAGTATAAGAGAGTAATTGCAAAATACACATAAACAGGACGAATGCTTTGACAGTTAGGAAGGTCTCTGAGCATCATCTCCTCCAAGCATGGAGAATAAACCTAGAACCATACTATGAATTCACAAAAGCTGAAGTTTATTAATATGGCTTGAAAAAAAGCCCACCTTTTACTCAGACTACTCAAATATCAACTAAAATAAACATTTTTCCTAGTATATGAAATCGTTTGAAAGCAAAATATTGGATTTTCAAAGATATCTGGCTGTATAAAAAGTAAGTCTCTGACACCAACCCTGCTGCCAAGCAAAATTTACAATCTCTTAGGATCTACTCCATCATTTAGAAGTTTTGTTATGTTTCACGACCAGTTCACTCAGTGTAATTACTCAGCTTGTCTGACAACTTAAGTTCAATATGTAATGTCAAGTACTGAAATATTAAGGTCTATAAAGTGTATCTGTATGTTTAAGTGTCTGACCAGGCCGATTCTTTTTGATAGAACCATTCACACAACCATGTTATCTTACTGAGTTGGAGACACAATGGATAGCAAAAACAGACTTTTTGTAACTATTCCATTGAATTAATAATGCAATAAATGCTGTTCTTGATGATATTTCAAAAATTTCAAAGAAAAACCATCACATACTTCCTATATCTTCTGCAATAGCAAACGCTAACTAAACAATACAGACATTAGAAATAAATTAGTTTTCTAGGTGATGTTGTTATAAACCTGAGAGGCTCTTGGGGTTTGGAATTAAATTTCAAAAGCACATACACACACTCATATTTCCGCAAGTTAAGTGACATACTAAACCACAGAATAATTTAAAGTCCTCTTTTTTTGAAGAAGGTCTCTGACTCAATATTATGCGGCTGACACTGCCACAAAGAGACACTAAGTAATATTAGCATGAAGAAAATTAAATTTCTGTCACTGAGCACTGATGCCACATATTTAACTCAGAAAGAATGCTGGGTGACGATATCTGCTGATAATTCTGAAAATTCAGATATTATGAATAGAAACACTATGGAAGTTCCTTTTCTTGAAGTGTTATTTTATCCTAATAAAATTAGCATGTTATTAGAAGAGGCCAGGCAATTCATATGCAGTTTTCTGCAAACTGAGCTCTTAATTAGGCTAACAATTTAGAAGACACAGGAAATAAAGGAGTTAATTTAGGCAGTTTGTACATGAAAAGAATTAAAAGTTAATGCTAATCATGCACCAAATAAAAGTGAAACCAGATGGCATAACCTGTGAAAAAAAATCAAAATTTTCATTTTCATAGAACTGTAATGTGAGCAACATCTTGTCTACTAATTAGCAGAACTTGATGATCCCACTTTCAGTATATGTAACATATGTACACGTGTAACATATGTATTTGAGCATATGTATAACTTTCTATAATAAATATTGATAGAGATACCACACTATTTATTTGATCTTTTTCCTGAAAGTACTTATACAGCATTGGAGGAAGTATACAATATTGTTAAATTCCATTTCAACCAGGAATGTTAATTACATGTAAAGTGAAAGTGAACCACAACATTTTTACAGTAATACTGTGGTAATGCCTAGACATGCAGTGAAGTGACACAGACCTGCAGTGCCATGCACTGTGGAAATAGAAAAATCAGAGACGCAAGCCATGCCCCAAAGAACTTTTATCTCAATTATTAAACCAAATCCTCTGTTGCAGAAAGAAGCAAAACAACAAGCCATTTACATATCCCCTGAAATAGTCCTAAAAATAAAAGGAAAAAAAGGGAGGGGAGGTTCAAGAGGACATAAGAAGGCAAATTGATTAGAAAAATGTCTGAGGATCAGAAGCATAGAAGCATAGGTTTGATATTCATAATTTTAGTATGATACTTGGTGAGCTCTTAGACTTCAGAACACTTTGGCACTACAACACAAAATTCCATGTAAGACTACAACCACAGTTATTTTTATTACCTTGTCTGCATCTCTGTTTTCAAGATAAATCAATGCACCTAACCCCTTAAGAATCACTGCCTATCCAAATCCTCACTTGTCTCCTACACCTTCCGTAAGCAGGAAGTAAGTTATCTGGACTTAAACACCTGCTATGGTGTTAATTGGATTTATTACACCTTGAGCTACACTCTCATTCATGATTTGATGACTAGCTAGGCTAGCTAGTGCAAAAATAACACTGAAATAACAGGCTTAAAATCCATATCTCTATATCTGTATACCAAGTACAGCTATCTGAGGAATTTTCTCCTACCAAATTACAGCAAGAATTGTATGTCCTTTAGACATGTCATTCTACTGTTCTTCATATGTGATGTATTCATAATACTGAATGGTTACATTAATATATGATAATTTGTGCTAACAATTTGCAGCCAAAAAAATCATCTAGAATTGCCATTGCACTCCAGTGATAGAAATGGTTTGATGGCACTCAGAGTAAGGAGAAATATTACTTAGAACATTTTTTCTTTAGTATCATGATGAACACAAGTTCTTGGTGCTACTACAGAAAAGGTAGAGATTTAAACATCTGGATATTTCTCTGACCCTTCTACCCCTAAAATTTCTGTAAGCTTTATCATAAATAAAGTTTACAAAAATATGTGTATTTTCTACGGAATATATTATATTTCAACATCCCCATTTCTAAAAAACACAACCACTTTGTTCAATGGAAGAATTCTCATTGCACTATCCTTCACCAACTACAAGTTTTACCCATTTTTTTCCTAACCTGAAAAGACTGTCTACTTAATGTACAACACTGTAAAAGCCCAAGAAACAAACTAATCAAGATTCAAAGTTTTAATTAGCAAAACTAAATTTCAACTGAAAATAAATCCTCATGTTCAAGGTAGATGTCAGCAACCCACAGAGTAGGTAGTCAGATTAATCTACCTCTTCATTCTAATGAGGATTTCTATCTGATGTATTTGTTCTACAGGCTTCTGCTAATTCTGACCCAAAGAGACTATAAAGCAACGAATCAAAACAAATTTTCTGCAATGCAAATTGTAGCTTTCTGCAGTTTGCTAATTCCTTTTCCACTGCATGCTTTTGGTAAGTTTAAGTGTAAGAAACTTTTGCAAGATTCAAAGTTTTTAATACAAAAAAAGACACTGTTATGGTTCTAGCAGTCAATCTGAACCTTAAGTAGCCACATCTTTGTTTAGTTATTATTGCAGCTCTTATCCCTACTAATTCAGCGTGAGCTACTGTAGTAGCTCCATCAAAGAGGATGAAGTTATCACTGAATGCATATTTCAGTTAATACAGAAGAAGATATTAGGAACCATTTCCATCCATTTTGCAACATTAGTTGTGTTTATATTATGACACCAGTCTGAACTGCTACATGAAATTATGATGCTGTTTATATAGACTTGATGCAGTTTCCAACTGAGTGGTCATTCCAGTTTCTAGTTTTCTCTTGAAAGTGATCAGCAATTAACAAAACCCTCGATTCACTAGTTTATTAGCTTTGCTAAATACAAAATAAAGTCTAACCCAACCACCTACCGTGCTATTGCATTGAGGAAAATAGTGAAAAGCTATAATGGCATGCTACAGACTTAACAAACTGGAGGTTTAATAACTGAAGGTTATCAGCAGACATCAGTAGACATCAGGTTATCGTCAAGGACATCAAACTCTAGGGGCCAAAACAATCAGTCATGTCACTGCAATTACTAGGAAGCTAAGCCACAGTAACTGAAAAGGAAGAGAGGATGAGGAATAGAGGTATACTAAAAATGGGCAGCAGAACAGTAGGGATTAAATGTAGCAAGCAAAGTAACACTTTAAAGTCTTCAAAAATAGATAATAAAATCCTATTACATACATTTGAGGAAAATATATATTATTTTCCTTTTTTTTTTTAATATACATATATATATATCATCCAGACAGGCAGACACATAGTTAATATTAATTCTTCCAATGGAAAATAACTTATAAGTAAGCCTAGTAATATAATAAAGAGCAAAGCAGTTCTTGGAACCATAAACACAGCTTTCAGAAAGCACTAAAGGAACTGAGTAAAAGCAGAAGCATACCCTTTATGATTTTAATTTTCATTAAGCCATTCTCTGCCAAAGAAAATAACTGAATGGTTCCAGAAGCCAGAAATATTTTCAAGGTCTATTAATAACTAGATGAATGTTATTCATCTAAAAAATGTTATTCAACTAATCTTCATTAAACCTATCTCCTCATTCAGTGAGGGGAAAAAAAAAAAGTACAAGCCAAGCTTGCAAGAATTATTGAGATGCATGAATCTATGGTAATGTATCTTACACAATAGGGTGTGCCCCAAGTATTGATAATGCAGCTAGTATCTATCCATTTTTAGAAAGAAAAATATATTAAAGTAGTACATTTTAGGATGCTCCTTTTAATAAACAGGGGATTACATTTGTGTAACAGACCTGTGACTTTTGATTTGTATTAGTGCTGAACTAAGCCACGGTAACATAAAACTAGACCACACATCCAGAGACACCGCAGTCTTCAGGTATTGCAGAACACTTGGGCAAGGGACACTATTAGAAAGACAGAGGTAATTTCTTCAGGTGTACAACATCTGCTTTTGTATCTGGCACATTCCACATAATCTGTTTCTTTTGCCCTGCATTAAACTTCTGTGACATTCCTGGAAGCTGTATCTAGATTTTAGATCATAGTGTAGGTACAGATTCTTAGCCTGCCAGATTCAGACTTGTAATAAAAGTGGAGCTATTCTCATGTCTTCAGAGATCACTTGATTTGTCCTTGTGCAACACACCTAGATGTTTATCACAGCACCTGCTCCTCAGCAACACAGATCTACCAGAGAGCAGCATCCCACATTTCCTCTGGCTACAGTACTTACGTATGGCAACCTGGAGCAGCACTACTCTCCACAACCACCAGTCTTCTGCCCAAACTGGATATCTAGTAAAAGAAAAAAGTTCTAAAGGGGAGCTTCACATTTGCAAAATTAGATTTTAGAAAAGCTCCATGGAAGAACACTGAAATGCAGAAAAGACTTACTTATTGTCTTCTATATTATGATAAGAAAGAGACATTATGTCTTTTGGGGATCACCCCCTATACCTAAAAAGTTATCACCACCACTAAGTCCATAGGGGGGGAGGGAAAAAATAAAATTAAAAATAAATTTAAAAAAATTTAAAAAAAAAGCATTAAAAATTAACCAGGTCACTACAGAGTGCTTTTGAAACTCCTAGTTTAATTAAATCTTTAAAATGTAAATCTCAGTCTCTCTCATCAGAAGGCTGGACTGGCTTTAGCCCAGACTGTCATACAACGATTAAGGTCTAATCCTTATTTCACAGTTTGGCTAAGTAACAGCTGCTTTAACTGCCTCTCTAGCCAAAGTGGACAGAATCAATTGCAGACTAAGTGAGCAAGTATGTGGTAAAAAGCCACAAAGGAAAGAAAGTAAGAGTGGCTACACTACTTAGACTAGCTGAGAAAGAGAATAAAATGGGGGTGGGGTGTGTGTGCGCATGTGTGTGAATCAGTTTCACACAATCTCTTCTGTAAGAGAAGTCAAAGAAAAGGGTGAAAAGAATAATGAATCAGAGAAGCAAATGAGAAGAGAAACAGCTGAAGGACAGAGCTGAAAGGAAACTTAGGAAAGACTGCTTTTATAAACAAATGTGCCCCACTCATATTACCCTTCTAATACCAGGGAGAAAAACATTTGGTCTGATGCTCTCATTATGTAACCAGATGTAGTTAGAATACCAATTCAGATTATTTCAGTTTGAGATCAGCTTACTCGATAAAAGTTTAAATGATTATTTGTGTTTCAAGATAGATAAAAGGGTTTTCATGTCACTTACTTTATTATGCTACAATAAAGTCCCTAAGGAACTGAAGCAGAAGGCTCTTACTCTGTTTACTGATATGATTCAAATAATGGTCTTTAAAAAAAGATACTGAAATTAAAAGAATATGCATATGTATAACATAGTGGTTTATTGGTTTGTTCTTCATTTATGCGATCTATCTTTAACAGACTGTCTAGCTGAGGTAAGACAACGTAGGAAAAAAAAATGGAAATGGAGGGCAGGAGAAAACGTTCTTTCCCCAAAGAGCAACTGAGCATGCTTAAGGTGGGGCTACTTTTCTATCTATTTTGAATAGAACTTGTCAGCTGTTGGTGCACTGGTCTTATACCTAAGTGAAACTTACTTTTTCCCTCTCTCTACTTTGTTGATATGAAACAGTATCAAACTGTCAATAAAGCTCTACTTTAGATGCACTGGTTCTTCTGTGTGCACTAGCCAACTTACCTTGACAAACAAAATAAAATGTGTTCCAAACACAAAGAATTGTACTGGCTGGCCCGACATTTCAGAAGTACATACTGCATTTTGCCTCCCAAGGGCCTTCACCCATTCTTCTCAAACCCACCACTTGTTTGGAGAGTGCGTCCATTAGCACAGTAATTATTCTAGGGCCCAGCAGACCTGAATGTCTGCAATCTTTAGCTCCTCTGCACTAGTGTCTTTTGCTAGTTGCTTTTTAAGGATAAACAGCCAATAAATAACCTTATTTGAGAAGACTGAAGCTTTAAATGCATTCTCCACATCTGCCGGATATTTCTCTTTACCGATATAAAGATTTCCTTTTTAACAAACACACACACACACACCTAATCCATTCATCAATTATTGTAATTCATTTAGTATCTTAACCTTTTCAGCCCTATCATTGTCCTGTATTTTTCCTATTGCTTCATACTCTTTGAATACTCTTCTTTGTTCCACATTTTAATACATCGTTCTATAACATTCAGGTCTTTAGAGGTTTCTGGTTCAGTCTCACTGCTCTATCATTACTTTCCTGTCATCCCACCACATCAGGATAGTTGCAGTTCACAACTGCCTTCATTAGTAGTTAGATCTGCATTACTGTTTTCCTGCAGACAGATGGTCATCCCATAAGTTCCTCAACTTTGCTGAAGTCTTTTGACATGCATTCATCCCTTTTTTTAAAGGGTTATGAATTCTGACTTGCATTCATTTTCATCTAAATTCTCACTCAGTTTTTCAGTTCAGGAAGTTTTCCTTTCTACTAGCCAGAGTCAAATCAAAGCTATTTCCCTTACTGATTTCTCTACTTATGAACAACAGATTTCCTACAGATATGCTCAGTGCATCCTATATAAACTTCAAGTCAATCCTCTGCATTCTGCCATTATTTGAGTAAAACTTCACTCAAAGATATTTACTATCTCTTACTTCCTCCACAGCATTTGAGCATCACTTTGCCATTGGGTCTGAGAGTTTGGTTCCATCTGCCAGGATGGACAGTCAAAGACTTTTAAAATCAATTTTGTGCTTGGGGTAGAGGGTGGAACAGGGGTTATGCTTGCCAATATTTATAAAATGTGGCCCTTTCTTCTCAAACTCTATCTTGTCACAGATTTTTGTAATTTATATGTCTTATGCTTGCCAGATATAACGTGGCTGGAAGAAGGAGGTGGTGGCACGCTCAGCTGTGCCACCAGGCATCCTTCCTCTTGCGAATCAGTTAGTTCTCCTTTCTTCCGTTTCAGCACTAAGGTCTTTCCAGACTATTTAGAAACCTCCCAATGACAACTCTCTTGTTTTTCCTTGTCTTTTATATCCAAACCTCCCCCTCACGCAAATAAACCGTTTCTACTATTACATCCCTTTCACAAAAATTGAAATGGCACTCTAGGGTACCTTCAATAGGGATAATGGGTTCACACACTCAGCAAATCAAGAACACAATCTAATAAGGATCAACATCCTTGTCTAGTCAGAACTTCCATAGATTTATGCTGAAAGATTTTTCTGTAATATTTATACCCTCACATAAATCAACAATCCTTGCTCCTAATTAATAAAAACTAATTCAGTTCAATCTCTCTTCAGTTTAATCCTACTTCATCCCTTTGTTATTTACAAAAAGGGATCTGATGCTATGACAAGACTTTAAAAAAAATAATCAAAGAAATAAAAGTGAAATAAAGATATAATATCCTAAAATGAGAAATTGTAGACTATTTAAAACTTCCTTTAACTGAAAATATCATTATTATGTCTCAAAATGATGAGTCAGGGTGGAGGTCTGAGTTGCATGGAAGAGGAAAGATCAAGTCTCTGGAGATTTTATGTGGAAAGAATCTGTAATTCATACACATGCTCATAATCTAAAGGCCTAGAGATCAGTCAAAGGATAACACCTATGACACCTATGTACTTTTTCACGTCATCCTCACTGATTTAAAAAAAAAAAAAAAAAAGGGAGTTAGCAAAGAGGCTGTAGGAATCCAGCAGGAAGAATAGAATCTCTCTTGAAGCTCCCGAGTTTCAGGTCACAGTTGAACATCCATAAGACTGAGCATAGGGAAAATGGTGTTTAGTGGAAATTAATGTGAACTTTTGGTAGTAGTCTACAATACCTAGGGAATGCTTCTTTGTACCAAAATATTTCATTTGTTACATTTCACTTCTGAGTTTTCACTGTTGTTTTTTTTTTTTAAAGCCTGTTAAATTCTCATTCTCAGTTCATTAAATCTATCATTACTTTCACTGTACATCTTTCAGTGATGTAGGGTTTTATTTTGTCTATTTTTTCCTCTACTTTAAACACCTAAATATGTCATCCTCTCAATGACTAGCCAGTTCAGCATTTCTCAGTACCAGCTGTCAACTTTGAATACCAGGAACTAGGTTCGGTGCTGTCATTTATTTCCTCAGTCAACATAACCTAAGCAAAAGATCATTAACTTCGAAAACACACTGTAGTCAGGCACATCTTTGATCAGAAGTCTAAATTGAAAAGAGTATTATGCTCAAAATAGAATCTGGTACAGTCAATTCCCAGAATTGTTATTTGAAGTTTTATGCAAATTGCATGTATGCTTAGGGATTTTAGAGGCATATTTTTAACATATGTAAAAGGATATCGAGAGATCCATTGTTATGCCTTCTACTTATTGTTGTGAATGATCCATTCCCTGAAGAGTAGCACTTCACTTCCTTCAGCATTCAATTAGTTTATTGTACTCAGTATTTATTGCTGAAGCATAATTAAAAAGTGTATTTTAGAAGAAACCCATATGTCATAGTGGAATAATAATGAACTATAGTCCAAATTGCATCAAGATGTGAGGCGTTAAAGGACATCTCATTCATCAGAAAGAATTGTACCTTAAGTTCTCAGTTTATTTTCTACTTAACTCTACCTAAAATCATGTTCCTATAGCAACTCCGTAAACAAACAGATATGCCTGAAAGAGTTATTTACCAGTAAGGTTTCTGGTCTCCAGTGTGTACAGGGAGGGCATTGCAATTTAACCACATCTTTGGCAGGAGCTTCAATTTAAGGATTGCCAGAAAATCCCCTTGTCCATTCCTTCAGGGGGATTACACTCCCTGTCTTGTTCTGCCATCCCAGGAGCCTTACTGTTTTACACAAGCATCTATTCCTCTGCCTCACTGTGAGCAACCTCTTTATTTAAAACCCAATCTCATCAATTTCAGTTGGAAACAACATCAGCTACTTGATCATTACACTAAAAATAAAAAACTTCATTACATTTCCCAAGGTCCTTATAACCATTGTCCTTTCATCAAGCATCTGAAAGATATTTTCATCATGAAAGCATTGTGATGGAAAATGCAATATTTGACAAGTCAGAAAATTAATGTTTTTATTGTGTTTAAGAATAACCTTCTCAACAAACAAAGAAGTCTCCATTCCTTCATTATACTTCCTCAAAGCATTAGGACACTGGGATTAGGATGAAAGTAGATATAATATGTAAAGAATGCAAGGATTTATGGAACTGAAAACCAATGGCTTCTCTAAAGGCCACAGATATCTGGATGGATTTTCAGAAATTCAGTCCCAAGAAAGTATCGGTTTTTAAGACTCACAACCTGCAAGCTACCTGTTTCAAAACATCTAGCAGATTTTCAGCTGGAAAAAATATTTTGCAGCAAGGAAATTGGCCATAGGCTCTGAGAAAATCACCTCTTTTTCTCTGCTAAACAGGATAGTTATATTCTAGAGCTGTATTAGGTCAATGAAACTATGAACCCAAACAGCAGTTCTGACACATGAAAAAGGAATTGTTATCCATTCCTTGAGACTCCTTGGAAAGCATTGCCTAAGTTCGCATTTAATCTATTAACTCAGGCCCTCAAAGAGCCTTCTTTGTAAACTTTGCTTTGCAATTTCTAGAATCAGAAGAAAATAAATAAAATATTAAAATATAGGATCTTGAACAAGTCTCAAGAATGTTTTAAGGCTTTTGAGGTAATTTCACTGGCAACATACTTGTTAGATGACAGTTCTTGCTGCAAAAAAAATATTTATTTCTATGCAAAGCAAATAATTTTGAAGTAGCACCACAACTTATCTGCCAATTAAGAGAAATTTTTATCAAATTTACACCATTATGGAAATCTGAAACAGTTAAAATATTAACTAACAACAATTATTCGCAATAGAACTTACTAGCCTTGTCTTCATTATTCACACTATATACAAGAAATTATTCTAGTTAAGATTAAAAAAGGGAAAAGTCTGCTTCAGCAAACATTGCAGCAGGCAGACAGGGAGGAGGCGGATTATTTATAGCCTTGGTTATAGCACACTGGTATAGGGGTTATGAACAAGGCCTTCTGTCAACTACTTCTCAAAATGATTTAGTTACTATTTAGCCAGGCAGAGAGCTCCTGCAGAGAGCTTTACAGACACCACAGTGATGCTCCAGGTGACAATAAAAAAGAAAGTACTAGGCTGTAGAAGTAACACTGATAATATTCAGTCCTAAATAGTGTTGAACTTTACTCTGACACACATTCAGCACTTATTTTGTACCAGTCTAACCTCACTGATTTCAGTAGGGCTAGTCACGACTGACCTAGAGCAAGACAGATAAAACCCAACTATTTCACTTTATTCCCATAGACTGCAGAAAAAGATATCAATATTCACTACCTCCAATATCAAATATAGAATGCAAATTTGAGAGCCAACTGACACTCAAGACCAGGTGAAACCAACCATAATGAAAGATCCTCATTTCACCTCATTTGCCATTTCCTAATGCCCGGAATAGTAGAAGTCTGTCTAATTCAAACCACTAATGTAAAGTACCACAGTATTCAAAAGAAAATACAAAATATCATGGAATTCCACAGACTGCAAAGTATTTTCAGCTGAATACAGCAGGAGATGCACAGATCTTAGCAGAGAAGATGCTAAAAACACTACCTGTTAAGCAGGAAAAAATATTACTGGGTAGAAAATTTATTTGATTATAGTCAATGTTGCACTGGGTTCAGCAGTCTTCCACTGACTGATCTTTTGAACTGATAATCTAGCATACAAATAATATCAGACAAATACTTTAAAGTAAAAATGGATCAGAATGCCCAGGGAAAAAATGGAAGGTGATAATAAGAGGAAAAGGGAAGACAGAAAACCTTATCAAACCACCCTCATGGCTATACTTCAAAACATCCTGGACCACAGACAGAAATAACTTTTCAAGCTAAGTAATTCATGTGCTACTACTTTAAAATCTACCTAATCAATTAAGCAGAAAGATCTTCAAGCTCATTAAAAGTAAGAATTCTGTCCCTTAAGGATAAACGAAGCTGGGTCACCCCAGCTAGTAAGCAGTTTAGTGGGATGATAAACCTCTGTGCTGAATATCATCTTGCATTGGACATGCTACATGAACTGTGTAGCAGAGATTTTCTTTGAAATCTACCGATTTGAACTCACCCACTAAATCAAGGCAAAATTAAAATAACATGTTGTTTAATCTGAAGTTGTTGATCTTTCTTTTTTAGGCTTTCCTGGTTCCTTTCTGCCTCTGCAGACATCATGTCAATGATGTCTAACTTGCATGAGGATTATTCAGTCCTTCATCAGACCATTAAGGGCAGGGAATTAAGAGTTCTACAACCCACAGCACATTTTCATCTTCAGCAAAGATTTGGTTAAGAAAAGCACCAAATGACCTTGTGTTAAACAAGACAAGAAGCAGTAGAGCATTTAGAATATTTGTATGCATTTTTATATTCTCTTTTGCAACCAGCCATCTGTTTCATCCAGCTTGATAAAGCGGCTATAGTCTGAAAACTGTTCCTGGAAAGGATAAGGCCTTTAGGCCTATGATACAGATGCTAGAACTCTAGTCAAGCAATGAAGACAAAAAGTTAGCCTGCCATATGCTAAACAGGAGCTTTTCTTAGCAGAAGAGGTTTGGAGATGGTCAAGTTTTGCTTATGATTTTTAATTAGTATGTTCTACCTTAGATACCTCCTACATATGAATAATTTTGATATTTTGTTGTTCTTGTAGATATTTATATCTCAGATTTATGAGGAAGTTAATGAGATTGATATGAAATAGCCTTAGGGATGTTTTGATACTATAGCATACAGCTAGGAATTAAGAGATTTCACAGGAGAAAACATGGTACCCTGCCTCAAGAGAAAAAAAAAAAAGTAACGAAGCTGTTAATGTTAGGATAAAAAAAAGTCAGGACAGAAGTTAAAGTCAGTGAGAGGGCTGCCCTCCTTTGGCAAAATCTTCATTAGACACACAGTCTGAAGCAATGACAGCGCTCAACAAGAGCAGCACTGTCAAAACTCGTGAGATAGTATGAGCATAGCCCAGAAGTTGCATCTTCTGGCAACAGACTGCCAGGCCTTCATATTCCATCAAATTCCAAAATCTGAACATTTGATACTCAGATCGTATGTCCAGCTGGACCTCTAACAGAGATTTCCAATTCTCTGACCATCCCTTTGAAAACTCTAAGCATAGATGTGGAAGTGCGATTAAATAGATAAGAATCAAATTTGTAGTTCTAAATAGGTACTACATCCAAAAAAGATCTCCATCAAGGGCAAAAACAACATACAAAACACACATGTAACTGAAACCTGGAGTACAGCTTTATAAAAAGATACAAAACAGACTGTCATTTCTATATATTATCATTCAATTGGAAGGCCGCAGAAAATTCCAGATGTTAGAGATGTCACAGAGTTGACAGACTAATTCTCATTTAGGTACATACATAAGATATTACGATTTAAAAGGAAAGAGTATATCTAGTTTTAAATGTTTAAAATAAAGTGGGAAAAGCACTGCAACACGCAATTTTAAATGTTTCTGAGAAGGGTATGTGCATACTTTTGTTAAACGGTCAGAGTGGTTAAACCTTATTAGAGTCACCACATCAGCCAGCAATACAAACGATACAAGTGATACAAATGATGCTGGAATACATTTTTCTTTTGGACATTCATTAGAGACTGAATTAAAAAAATCACAGAATATACTGCATTCTTCTGCTAACACTTCTGTAGGCAATGCAGAGATGGAAAGAAATACATGATTTCCCACTTAAACATCATTAAATTCACTAAATGTAGTTTGCTGGCTTTATAAAGTAAGAACTATAGCCAAACTACTATGCCCAACAGGCTGCTGTGTATAATGTATGAAGAGATCAAATCAGTCAATTAATTGTCATAAAATAGATGGCTGCATACCAAGTTCCTTAGAAGGAGTTCAAAGAACAGATGTTCTTGAAGAAAACAAACAAAAAAAGCTTACCATACAAGACTTGGTCACAGCAGTCACGCCAATACACAAAAGGATGATCTCCTGGATAAAAAGTCTTTATATATACCAGCATACTAAACTGAGGGCATTCAACTGTCAGTGGAAAACAGGGGAGAAACTGGCAGTAAGAATACAAGGCCTGAAACGTATCCGTCCGTGGAAGAGCTGCTGCCAGTAAACTTACAGTACCTATAGTTTACCTAAAGTAAACCCACCTTCCTAGAACTCTTCTCAGTTCAAGACAATACAGAGCTGCAGAAAGAAGTAGCTAACACATTTAAGTAGCTAAATGGTGAGCACAGAACTGCACAACTTGCATGTCTAAAATTGATAAAAACGTATATGCTTAAAGTTACAAAGAGAGTTTCAGCACTGTCAAATCCACATGTGCTTCGCAATGCAAAGGAGGTAAGCATTATTCATTAACTCAAACCTGTGCCAAAGAAAAAACAACTTAAATTCTATCCTTGATTTAGATTTGGAAAAAAAAAAACTAACTTATTGAAAAAAAAAAAACTTATTGTTAGTATCATATACTTGCTTTTGACATGGATTTTTTTCCCCTGAAAATATAATCAGAATGTAATTAGTAAGTAAGAACAGGAAAGGATGGTACCCATCACAGGCCTCCCTACACGCGGACACCAGGAAACATGGAAGGGACCATGGGAGCAAGTGAAGGAATCCAGGTGCTTCAGAAATTGCTTCAGGTGTCACCTCTTCCCTTTTTCCAGCTCTCTTACAAAATCCATCTTTAGGCATGATTTTTACTTGGACATATCCAGTAATATACTCATGAATCAAGTCACATTATATTAGAGAAAATAGTTAATGTTTTGCTATATCAAGATATGAGAAGCCCTTCCTCCCTAAACAATTGCCTGAAAATATGCATTCTTTCTGATTGCCTTTCAGTTCATTGTCCCTCATGAGGCTGATTGTTTACCCAAACTTGAGATTAACTGAATACTGGATCTTAAAATAGGTCATCTACCACCAAAAAATACTTACTTTAACAGACACATAGTTAATGCTTGTAGGTATTTGGGGCTCTGTTTATTCCAATTTCCTTCAACTGTCTGAGTTCTGTTCTGTCTCACACATGGCTGCTGCAGCCCTAGTCACAAAGAAATCCTGAAAACTGTTTAAAGTTTGATGAACAAATTATAATATATACAGAGCACTTATATAAAAGCTGAACATCTCAGGCTATGCCTTCATAAACAAGCATCATAGCACAAGAGAAATAGAGCTGCAGAGGAAAATAGCCGGCGCTGCTGGGGAGGGGAGTGGAGGGGGTTCCTGGTTTTTAGTGTTTTGTTTGGAAAAGTTGAAATCCTTTATTTCTATATTTACAAAGCAGATTTCATTTACAAAGGTACCTTCATTTACGAGGTATCCGGGAAGACAGGTGTTTAGTAAGAAGGACATTACCAAAGGCATTTGTTGATACACCTCTTACTCCAAGCTGCAGGTAGAAGGTGAATATCCAACTTGGTATTATTTCAGTAAGAGGTAAGCGGCATGATACAACACTTCACTGTTCACATATCACCTTCAGAAGACAGTATTACCTTGCTTCTACAGGACAACAGTAGATTTAAATTATAGGATTTAGGCAGACAGCCATTGAAAGTAAATTTTCAAGCACTTTTAAGGAGAGCAAGAAAGTTAAGATAGTATATATTTGAGCTAGCTGGAATACAGTTTATGCTACCTTAACATAAACCTAAACAAAACAGTTTTGCTAGTGTGGATCAGGTATAAATATCAAGTACAATGATATTACTATTCACAATTAAAACTGAAATAAAAATTGTGCTAAGATCCGTGTCAACATTTCTGCCCCAAAGTATTTGTCAAGCTGTATTTAAATATAAGAAAATCTCAGCTGTTGCATATTTCCAAACATCTACTAGTACATCTATTATTCTTTTAAATCAGTACACACAAAGATATTAAATACATACAGATACTATAGTATGAACTACTGCATGCTAAAACCATATTGTCTTCTCTTCCCTTAAAATAGCATAAATACATTTAAAGTATTTTCAAATCCTGGATGAATTGCTCCTAGAGTAAATATCTTTGTAGACTTCCTTAGGATTCAGAATGCGATGGCAGTGGCAATTACAAAACAAATGCACTAGGAAAGAACAAAATTATTTTAGCTTGCCTGGAAGGCAGCACATACTACACTAATAAACGAAAAAATCTGTTTTACTTTTGGAATAAGCTTAGGAGAATCTGACCAGTTAAAATTAACATGTTTATTCTTTTGGAGCAAGAAGTTTCTGAAATAGAATTTCTACTATAAATACAATTCCAATTCAACGCTTACTGAATTTCACTTAAAGAAAAAAAAAATGTTTGCACTTTGGGGCATTCAAAGTAAAATATGCAAGTAAATATACCACTTATCTTGGATAATATAGCAGTATATTTTGACATATACTCTAAATATTTACTTTTTCCACACTATATAAGCGTATAAGAGTATATAAATAAATAAAAAACTTTTTCACTGCACAAAATACACCAAAAGAACTCCATTCAGTAATTTAAAAGCAACTGTTGCATTCACTGTCACTTGGCAGTATGACTACTCTGTTTACAGTACTGTTCTAGTGACAGGAATATTAATTTTCAAAAAACAGTATTTAAAGAATGAAGCACTTGTTGAGATTCCAAAATAGTTGTCTTTAAAAAAAAAAAAAAAAAGGAAAAAACACCTCTACAAAGACATTTTTAAAGTCAAACTGTTGTTATAGACTTTTCTGTTAAAAAAAAAAAAACAACTGCTGCTATAAATCAAGGCATGTCTTGTAGAATAGGACTGTAATGATTTTGCACCTTTTGTTGCTCAGGCTCACAGAACACATAATACATAAACAATACCATGAATTATGCAGTCAAAAGTACAGACACATCTAACAAAAAAGTGTGTGAAACTAGCGAGGAGGCTAAGATGTCTGTGCATATAAAGTAAAAAGACAAGAAATACAGGCTAGGTCTTCTGGCACAAGCTAGGATAAGCTTTAACTTTTCTACTTTTTTTTTTTTTTTAAAGAGTTTACCACACTGTCTGTCTCAAAAAAAAAAAAAAAAAAAAAAAAAAAGGTTTGCTATGCTCCTAGTTGTTGCAAATATACCTCATTTGTTCCAGGAAAAAAACAAAACAAAACAACAAACATCCAAGGTATGATTTAGGACAAATCATATATTTGGTCTCGGTCACATGGCTGGTGTGTGTGTTCAGATGATAGTCTCTGCATGCTCTGTGCAGACATGTCTTGGAGTTCCACATTTTTCTGTCCATGCAAGGGATACAACAGCAATTAAGACCTCTAACAATTAGTTGAGGATCAGATAGGTTTAATACCTCTAAATCTAATACATCAAATAGATGAGGATTGACTAGGACTTATTCAATATCAGATCATAATGTCTAAATATATCTGATGGAAACACTAATAAAAAAAAAAAAAAGAACAAATTGACCTAATCATTAAGTTAATTCACGGAACTGCAAGTGCTCACTGCAGTTGCAACCAAAGGATCCATATTAAGTAGTTCTTTCTTTGAGGCTTGAACAGATTCCCAGAAAACAGAACTGGCATAAGAAAAATTACTTACCCAAGTTACATCTCCTACTTTTTGCTGATTTGGGATCGGTGTGCATTAAGTTTTCAGATATCTTCAGTACTTTGATAAAAAGTAAATTTGATCTTAAATGGCTAGATTATAGTAATAATAATAATAAAAAAGGTATCTTGTAGATGCCCAAGGATCCTGTGACAGGACTCCAGGGACAAAGCCGGACATTTTAAAGGGCATATGAAAATACCTTGCACCCCAATCAGGAAGTTGCCTAGGCATAACCAACAGGAAAACTGAAAGCAAAATAAATAAAAATCTATCCCTTTCCTGGCATAATCTCATTCTGACACCCACTTTACTGAAGGTAGGTGCCAACTACTTTTCTTTCAAAAATTAGAAAATAATGATCTTATTGTAAAAGACAGACTGAGAAGAAAGAAAACATATTTTACACTGAAGTCCAATCGAAGAATATTCACTTGAAATAGAAGATGCAAATTCACTTGCCTTTTCTGCCCAAGGAGATTCAAAAACACCTTTAGTGAAGCATCATCATCAAATTGTGGCACTCCCTGCATAGGACATGACTCATTCCTCCCTCTCAATGTCAAAAAACTACCGAAACACCCCCACCCCATCCTAACTCCAAATACTCAAACCACCAAATATTCAAAGCTGATTCTGGTTTCTGCCCTCTGACTTTTCCTCAGACAGATCAAGGATTCAACTACTATGCTTTTGATACCTTGTACCCAATGATCCCCTCTCACACTCTTCCCGGCCAAGTCAATTCAGTTATTTTCTGTTTCTTCCTTCTTACATCCATTCAATAGATTGCAAACTTACACTTTTGAACTTCAATCTCTTTTTGCTACTTTGAATATTTAAGAAGCAAAACTAGCAATTAGTTTTCTTTCTCACACATTTTTAATATTCTTTCATGAGTGCTACTGAGTGCATTACACTGAGCATGAGGGCCCACCTGAAGCACTATAAAGATACACATGCTGGGAACAATGATACAGTATGAATTCACTAACAGTTAGCAGGCACATTTCACAGGAAATAGACATATCCCTTGCTAGCCTAACTTTTGATAGGATCTTTCACTCTTTAGAATACCTTCCCACTGATGAGCAGAGAATCCTAGTTAAAATTCTGCCAGCATAGTAAAACACAAAACCACTTGAAGCCTTGAAACCACTCCTGGTTCAGACCAAAACACCTCACTAGCCCAATACTCAGCTTTCAAACAGGCTCATTAATGGACACAATTAGAAGAAAAACAAGGAATATATCTTTTATCCAACACAGCCTCATAAACCAAGCAAATTTACTCTGCAGGACCCTAAGAAATTCACAGGAGCCCTCTTACCCCTTTTAAACAATAATAATAATTTTAAAAGTACATTCTTTTGCTATCTACAACTTACATAGTACCAAGGCTGGTTTAAGTTGTAGGTTAAACACAGCAGCTACCAATTAAGCAATTTCAGGATTCTTTCTGTATTCTCAGATGAGTTCAGTTTGATTCTGGCAATTGGTCACTATCTTACTAATTAAAAACCTCTTCTACTGCATGTCATTTCAGGTAAGGCTTTGGGTCTGTCCCTTATTAGGTGGGTTCTTGCTCCTCTGTATTGAGTAACAGCCTAGTAAATAATGATCACAATGATTTAGCTTTATGTGGTATGCCTCTATCTTTCCTGAGTTCAAATTTTATACCTCAGTAGTCTACCAGTTCCCCCTCTGGTAGCATCCCTATGACTTAAACAAGTTTGCTGGGGGAGGCTGTGCCCATAGGAAGTTGCTGTTCAAACCTCTTTTCATTTGACTTAAACACAATACAACAATAATATGCCTGAGCTTTTGCTCTTTTCTGTATTTAGATATAATTTTCACCTTCAAAAATAGGGTCTTTTTACTTCCAGTGGGAACCTGATTAGGATTGCTGGACTCTCTCTCTTTTTTTTTTTTTTTTTCCTCTCATTCTCCTTAAAAATTTCCCTGCTATCTGTGAACACTTCAACTATTTAGTTGTCCCTTCTAATTTCCTATTAAAAATTTGTATCTGTCCATAGCCACTACTTCTAAACTGAATGGGTGAATTATTCCTACATGGGTTTTGAATTTAACTGCATTAACATTGCCATAAATATAAAACTCCCCATAGATTTACTCTTTTGATAACTATCTCAAAGTAGGTCTGTGTACTCAGTTCAAGGCTAAAATCAAGAGACACTTCTATCTTCGCAGTTCCATTACTGGTGGCTCTGAAAAGAAACCATTTATGAAATCTAAATGTCTGCATCATTGCCCATGAGGACATTTGCCCAGTCAAAATAACCACTTTACATAATGTTAAACGTCTGTACCCTATGCTTTTTAAACAGCACAAATTTCTTTGCTTATAAAATACACTCTGGATTTTAAAGCCAACAGATATTACAAAAATCACACTAGTGTAGTTTACATTGGGAACAAAGCCACAGGCCATAAATGAGTCACACAGAATATTTTTAAAAAATATTTAAAAACTTACACCTTTTAGAATGAAGTCAGATTTGTAACCAGTGTTTCACCTTAAAGCTGTGATACGTGAACTAAAATATGATGAATGATCCTGTTGTTATCAAAAGGTGTTTTCATTGTTGATGCAAATGCCTATTTCCTCCAACTGGCAACAACAACAACCCCCACCACACCATTTTAGAGAAAACAATATGGATAAATAGTTGAGATGCATAAAATAGCCTTAGAGAAAAAGAGAGAGAGAGAGAGAGTAGTGTTTTTATAATACAGGTCATAACGTACACATAAACTATGCTACTTCTACAGCCATTTTCAGATAAAAGTTATTTCCAAATCAAATCCAAGTTTATATAATTTCAACAGTGACTGCAGTGTCTACACCTATTACTAGCCTAGCACGTTGTAATATTGAAGTCTCCTGCCTCCTGTGGAAATACAAAGCTCCTTATAACACAACAAAACTATACCTCATTCTCCTAGTATGAGGAAAGAATTCTCATAGATGTTAAAAGTTATCTTTGGCTTCACTGAAATTAAGATAGCAAGTATTTAGTGACAGAAGAAATTTCCTTACTTATAATTAACTGTATATTACCTCTTTTCCAGAAATAAAAACAAATCTACAAGCCTCAAAAATGCCTCCTAGAAAGAACTATAGATAGCTATGGATAGTCAGGAAGTATTCATAGGAGTTCTGATATATTTTTAATAACCATTTTCATTCAACTTACGTGAAATACAAACAGTGTCTCCCAAATTATTACAGCTCAGAAATTGCTTTTCATTGCTGTTGTTAATAAAACCACGGGAATTTGAGGATAAGTATTCTAAAATGAAAAACAAAAATCTCTGTTTTGAAAAACAAACTCAAAGCATTTAGACCTTATTTGAAAATCACAGCTATTTAATGGTGGGTCCCATAACAAGGAAAGTCACAGTTGAACTGTTCAACAAAATCTGATTTTGCCCCAGCAGAATACTGTTTTCAGAGACAAACAGGAGCAAAGCTGTAAAATTTATGTCACCTCACCAGGCCACACTCTTTTTTTAATAATTTATTTTTTTCTTTCAAAAGAAGTCTTGAATAGCCTGTGTAATAAAGGCTAGATGATAAGACTTTGCTGCTTAGTGCCTATAATTTCCTATGGATCTAACAAGCACATGGCCACCTCAGTTCAGCTTTAGCAAATAAATGACTGTCCCTTCTTGCAGGCACATGAATCCACAAGCCATGACACTGGGTTTCACAGTTAATTCTAAAGAGAGAAACAACTGATTAAATATTATGATTACAGCCTCAAAGTTTTGAAACCACTATTTGCCTGTTTACTTGAACTTTTAGCACAGTGTTCTGGAGAATATATGAGAATAATGAAATTTGTGGGAATTTTCAGATCGGATTTTGTTTGAGTGTGCTGTGCTAGATGCTAACTTCTATTGATTTTTGCCTCTAATGTATTACAACAGCACCGTTTAACAGTAACATGATGGTAATGTAAAACAGCTTATAGAGCACAAAAAGAAACATTCCTAGCATTCCACATCAAACTTATCAAACTTACTTTTCTTGTTTGGGAGGGTGTTGTTGGTTTTATTCTTGTTGTTGTTGTTGTTATTTTGTTCTTGTTTCTTTTAACTTTGGCTCACTTATTGCCAGGTCAGCTTAGATCAGTAGCTCTACCAGTACTGGTAGAGTGCAGTGCTCACAGAGTTATATTTTTAACCACATTAATATTTCACCTTCTTAAAGTCTACTTTAGACATGAGAAAGTGAACTAGTTTTGCATTTTTCACTTAAAAGTATATTATAATTTGTTCCAATACAGGAGAAATTAATCATATGACCAGAAAAAAAAGTTCCCTGACAAAAGTGCACATTTCAAAATGTAGAAAAGTACCTTTAAAGTCTAATAGCCCAGTCATCTCATGCAGGTAGACTTCTACATAAGAAATATAAAGATGTTTTGAGATGAAGGCTAAAGATAAAGCAAGAAAGATTTAACATAAAAAAAAGAAAAAGAAAAATCCCAGTTCACAAATAATTTTCTAAGTGACAAATGAGAGGACAATCAGTGTTAGCATCTTTTGATGTACTTGTGAAAATTCATCTAGAAGTGGTTGAATTATAAACTTCTGCTAGCACAGGTTTTAGGGAAGTTAAAAAAACTTTGCCAACATCTGTTGAAGAACTGCAGGCATATAATAATTATCATAAAAAGATAGAGTTCACTGTACAATATAACTAGAATGCTTATGGAAGAAGAAAATGGAAGAGAGACTGGATCTTGTATCTGTTCCATGCTCCAAATGTTGTTGAAGCTACTTAAATGAGCATAAACTTTCTACACTCATTAAACATTGTCAATATTTGTAACCAAGCAAAGCCAATGTATCTTTTTTAAAGTTAAAAATTCTAGACCTTATTTACAAACATATTCACATATCAGTGCACATCCTTTGCAAAGACTTTCATTGAAATCAAAGGGTAGATTAAAATCAAAAGCGTTTGTTGTGTAGGAGTTCATGCTTTAAACGAATTCTACTGATGTAAGTTTTTTGCATAGGAAAGAGAATTTGACCCCTAGCAGAGATCTATTCTTTTCTGTTAATTAGAATCGTAGAATGGTTTGGGTTGGAAGGGACCCTAAAGGATCATCCAGTTCCAACCCCCCTGCCATGGGCAGGGATGCCACCCACTAGATCAGGTTGCCCAAAGCCCCATCCAACCTGGCCTTGTACACTTCAGAAGAAAGATATATATTAATCTCAAATCAGGAGCAAGATTTTAAAAAGTACATCAATTAAATACTTTGAAGAAAGCCACCTTTAGAGCAGTTTGAATGAGAATTATCTCAATCATTTCAGAATTATTTAAATTAGTTCTTTGTATGAACCATATTTCTCACTGCATACTGCTTCACTGAGTCAATGAAACATCATGAAAACCAGTCAACTGCCAGAACACTCACCAAATAGCAATCAGGAAGTCTGTATTTCGCAGTTAACTCCAAACTGACAAATGGATGACCTGCAACAGATGTAAAATAGTTTGGCTTCTATAAAGCAAGAGATTTTATATTTTATAACTTAAATTTTACCCAGTTCAAATCTCTACAAATCTGCAAATCTCTACCTTTACACTAACCACATAAGGAAAGACTATTTTGGATTCCTGACAACACAGATTATTAACAGTCAAAAAGACACAGACATTTTAATTAAGCGTGCTATTATTGTCAGACAACAACCACAATGAAAAAAGTTCTGATTCTTTTCATTCTACTTTACATTACAGGAACATATTTAGAAAGATAATCTGTTAGTATAGATAGGGCATGGGAGGTGGAAGAGAGTTGAATAAGAAAAAAATACATAACTATTATCTGACATAACAGAATATTGTAAACTAGTAAGGTAAAATATTAAGACAAACATCTGTTTCGTTTAGGAAATAAGTATCAACAAGTTTTGGCACGGTTTTTGAAGGCACTGATCATCAGCTGCCACTGACTTCCCCATGTTTAGCACTTCTTAGAAACCCAGCCTTTTTTCATTCATGACCTACCCTGCAGTCACTGCGCTTGAGCAACTTCTCAGTGAAATACACATCTGCTCCACCTGCACTCAGTTGTAGAACCTGAGTCCTGCATATTGCAAGGTCCTCAGGACAGATGTTATACCTAACCCATTCCATTACTCAGTAAGGAAATACACATATTTGCATAAGAAAAATTTAAAGACAGCACAGACTTCACATTGACAAAAACTATTTGTAAACAAGACTGGATTGTAATGGATATTCAGTATGGCAAGTCTTTTCTACAGCAGCCACCGATCATTTACAAGTGCTATATAATTTGAAATGAATGCATCAGCCTTGGATACAATACATTCCATCATCAAAGACACTCCCTTGACACAGATCTAAGCAGGTATATATTTAAAGACTTATTTTATTTTTAATAAAATTGAACAGATTAAATATGATGTGCTAATGTGCTACTTCAGGATGTGTGGTAATAAAATGCCAAAGAACAAGCTGCAAGCTGTTTGTTGCTTAAGATACTCAAAGAATTAATTTTATGCTGGCATATACTGTAATTAGAAATAGCTCCATGCATCATGATTAAACTAGTAGCTATGGAAACCAAGGCACACTAGAATAAATGTAAAAGGAGAATACCGAATAAACCAATCATAAAACTCCTTTAATCTGTTTATTTTTAATCTTTGTCATAATGCAAATTGGAATACTAAGGGTAGGTATTACTTTGTTTTTCTCAACCTTTGTATGTTTGGAAGGAATACTGCTTCTTATCAAAGGTATCAGATTCTGTTTTCACGTTGGAACTTCACAGCCCACACAATCTTGGGTATCAAAAGCACATGATTTTAATGACCCATTTTGTATTAAATAATTGTATATATTTATCCCTTTATGACGTAAGAGATCTGTGGTTTCAAGAGAGTAAATCCCCATTGTGCTCCATCCCTTTAACTATCCGGATGGCTGTCTGCTGAACTTACTCCAGTTTACCAATCTCTTAATGGGTGGTGGGAAGGATGGACATAACTCCACACAGCACTCTCCTGATGCAACCTCACAAGTGCTTACTAGAGGGAAGGATCACTTCCCTTGCTATGCTGGCTGTGCTTACTGTGGCCACCAAGCATGGAGATAGCTTTCATCGCACAATACTGACTCATACTTAATATTGCCATTCACCAGGACTCTCAGGTCCTTTTCTACAGAGTGGTTCCTCAGGCAGTCTCTCACCAGCTTGTGCTGTTGCACGGGGTTATTCCAGCCTGGATGCAGGACTCTGTGTCTGTCTTTACCAGATTTCACAGGGTACCTTTTGGCCCACTCCCACAGCTAGTCAAGGTCCCTTTGAATGTTAGCCCTGCATATAGCCCAGTGTATAGACTGCCTTCCTTCCCCACCCATTTCACTTTCATTCGTGAACATGATAAGGGCATCTTCCATCCCACCGTCCAGGTCAAAGATGAAAATGTTAAGCAGTGTTTGCACCAGTATCAGTCCCTGAAGAGCATCACTTGTAACTAGCCATCAATTAGGCCTCAAGCTGTTCACCTCTGCTCTTTGAGGCATATAGTGCAGCAGCTTTCCCACCCATGTTCTGGCCACCAGTTTGTCTCGCTTCAATCTGGCTACAAAAATGCTATAAGAAACTATGTCAAAATACTTGATTAAGTTGAGGTAAACATCATTCACTGTTCTCCCCTCCTCCGCAGAGTCAGCTGTTTCATCACAGAACATAATCAGGTTAGTCAGGCATGATTTGTCTTTGGTAAATCCATGCTGGCTGTTCTCAATTACCTTATTTACCTTCCTGTGCCTGGAAATGGCTTCCAGGAAGATTTATTCCATAATCTTCCCAGGAATTGAGATGAGGCTGACCTGCATACAGTTCCCTGGATGCCCTTCCTAATCTTTCTGAAGTGGGGTATGCTATTTGCTTTTTTCCAGTCATTGGAGACCTCTCATAACCACCACAAGCTTTCAAAAATTATGGGGAACAGCCCTTCACAATAAGAGCAACATTGGATGCACCTCCAGCAGTCCTAGTTTGCTTACATAGACTACAACTCTATTTTCCTCTATCATAGGTAGCACTTCTCTCCCCTAAACTGTCCCATTAGGCACATTGGTCTCGGAATCTAGTGACCAGAGGCCTGAAGAGAACACTTTAAGGTTTTCAGACATTTAAATGGGAAAACAGTAGGTATATTACAGAATCACAGATGGTACCTGCCTTCACAAAGGGACAACTTAGGACAGTATTTTGTTACACTATTGGGCCATTAATGTAATAGAACTGTTCAGTTTTTTCAGAAGACAAGTGTTGCAGGATCTGGTCCAAATACATGCCACTCCCTGGGCTGTTGCAAATGATGAATAAAAATATTATTACCTTCAGGCTTAAACACTTTTCTGGTAAGAAAGATCTGGCATTGACATGGTCAGAAAAGATTTCCTTGTTGATTAGGATTATTTTTTGAAATGAAAAAATCACATAAAGCAAACTAAAATATTTTTTCCTGACCACCAACAGAATCAATACAAAAGCAGCTAAGTTCTTACACTTCCAAGTCTCTTTTCAAGAGAGCACTTGGTTGAAAAAGTTTAATTTCTTCATTCTCACATAATGTCCTACAGTGCTTTCCTGGGCTATTCCTTCTGCTTCCTCTCTTCACCAGTGCAAATATTCTTAAAACAAAATATGCAGAACAACACTTTGAAGGACACAGCCCTTTTTATTTTTTTTCCTGCTGCTTCTGTCTGTGGTTTTTGCTTCAAAAGGTGTCTCCTACTACTGTACATTTCCTTCTTCATAGGAGCTAACAGCACTGCATCTCTGTGCTAGAGGAAGGAAATCTATCAGAACCAGCAATTTCAACAGGACCTCATCAAGATTCATCATACCAATAACACTTGAGTAAGGAAAACCGCCATGATACCCATCTTTAAATTCAAAATCTGTGATCTACACAGTGACCACACTGAACATTTTTTCTGCATTTAAAGTCACACTCTTGTCAGAGTTCTTCCCAATTTGGGAAAAAAATAGTTTCAAACATAAAATTCATTTTCATTTTGCAACAGTATTTTTACAACTGAAAGAGAACAGAATGTAAAAGTCTGTATCTATAAAAACATGCTGATTAGCAATGTTTGTTTCTCATAGTTTATGTAACATTTGCACGGAAAGATGGGGAAAGCTCTCCAATTAATAACTTTATTATGATACTGGAATGATTTTAGTTTTAGAAGCCAGTTGAAAAATTTTACCTCTTGGAGTTCAGGGTTGTTGCTAATGAATTTTAAGTGTGGGAAGAAAAAAAAAGAAAACAAAAGAGCATCATTTAAATGAATTAGCATCCAGGATAAAGAACTCACATCTAGCTAGGATATCTGTAAAATTTTAGCAGCTCTGTTATTAAAAGTAAGAAGTCCTAAACACAGAAGTCACTAGTAAAATATTCACTATTTTCTTCCTATACCAGTATCAGTCCCTTCATTCATTTATGCTGTTATCATCCTCTCATTCCCCACACTAACTTCAACAATTGCCTGAGCTTTCTCATACAGTATCAAAGCACATCCGTCAATTCTCTGACCAGTTTCACTATTAGCAACAGGATTCTCAACAAAAGTCAAAATGACTCAAGAAGATATCACAAGTTTTTTTTTGTTGTTTTTTTTTTTTTTTTGGCACACTCAAGAGCATTTCTTTTTTCAAAGATCACTGAAATGTTGCATATTTCACAAGCAACATTTTGGAACCAGTCTTCTCCAACACACTCCCTCCCACTCACTACCAGCAGTATATGTTATTTAACAGAAAACATTACTGCAAGTTTGTTGAGCCACTGCTTACCCACCTCAACAACATCTGAAGCAACTGCTGGACTACTTCATACGTTTAGAAAGACAGAAACAGTCACCTACCAGCACTAAATAAATAATTCTCTTGGCAAGAATCTGGGTGCGTTGGCATGATGCCACCAGCACCTACTATCAGTCAGCATTATTTACCTGCAGCAAGTCCTGGGCCACAATAGCCAGCATCACCAGTGAGGTTTGGGCACCCTTCTCATGGCTCCACTTTTACTAAGAACAGTTCTAATATAGCATAGGTGACAGTTTAAAACAAGTGCTCCTACACAGGATTATCATTCTATATACAGAGTATGATGACTAATGATAGAAATATGCACAAATTAATGGAACTATGTTCAAGTTCAAAGCACTGTACAAATCACCTTTGTATTTTTTAGATCTATTTCTACCAAACACACAGAGCACATAGTAGCATTTTGCAAATTTCAATGCATGCTGGCTGGCAGTGGCACAAGCAGATGACATGAAAGAAATCAGTCCATGAAGACTGAGAAGCTGAGAATGCTGAGGAGAACAGAATACAGTATGAGGAGGTTGTGATTGAAACTGGAAAAAGCCCAGATGCAGTGGCACAAGCAGATCTACATGAAAGAAATCAGTCCATGAAGACTGAGAAGCTGAGAATGCTGAGGAGAACAGAATACAGTATGAGGAGGTTGTGATTGAAACTGGAAAAAGACCAGATGTGACATCAATAACACATTTGCCTTTCCCTCATTACAAGGAAAGAATTTCAGAAAATGAAGAACCAGCATGAGAACATTTAAAGTGTTCTTTTTAGGCTTGTGCTCTTGGAAATAACAGCTGCAGTACCTTAAACCACTAGTACAACCAAAACGAGTTTCTATTTTTGGCAGCTATACCAGACTGCATTATTATATTAATGCTTTTTAAGCACACAGATACAGATATGATTTGCCAGAAGTTGAATGATGAGCAACAGTGGAGTACTTGAGATTCTATACATACTTCACATTGCAGAATTACAAATATTCCAACTAGAAAAATCAAAAATTAAATCATATGAAAATGCATTCTTAAATTAAGGAGCTTAACCTGTGTTTTTCCTCTGGGTATGTCTGATTCTGTCTTTAAAAGAGAATGATAGACTTAGTAAGATCAACATTGTAATCACAGCTGCTAAGATTTTCTTGATAGCTGACAAAAAATAATTTATTTTTTCTGCAGGACACAATCTGGGAAAACTTTAATCCACGTCTTCTAAAAGATGCCAAGAACACAACTCATCTCACAGACTACAGTTAAAAGGAAGAGCCATTCCCATAGAAGTGTCTTGAAAAATCAGATATCATTATTTTATTATGACTGTGGAGATGAAGATAACTCTACTGACCAAAGTTTTGGTCAAAAACCAAAACCAAAGTTTTCTTTTCTTCTTCAAAATTTTCTACAATATTTATGTCTAGGAGTGAATAACAAAGTTGAGTGCTAAGCTACAAGTCTGTAAAACTGACTCTTCCACAACTGAAGAGGGAAACACCCCTCACTAGTACTAATATAATGCCCTATTATACATTATTTTCTTTAGAACAGTGGAATTAGAGGGCTCTGACTGACAGGAACAGAGATTTCACTCTGTCTCCTTGTACAGGTATATGAGCTACTCCTCAGTACAATACCAGACTACACTTTCCAAGCTCCAGCTTATACCACAGCATTTCCAAAACAAACTGGAATCATCAATACCTTGATTGGAAAATTGGGTTGTAACATTAAAAGCAATCCTCACTCATTTATCAAAACTTTGTATTTTTAGCCAGGTTGATTAGCACATCATAATCTGCCTCACTATCTCATGCTGCATCACAGTTAAAAGCTTTTTTATGCCAGACATGATACCGGAAAGGTTTCCTAAGCCTGTATCTGTGTATAAACCTGCTGACCTGAAGACCAAGGGAAAAAAGCAATCCCTCCTTGAGGTTTTTGGAGGGACTGAGATTGAGAATCTGAGGCACATGAAAAGACTTGCTGGGAAATAAGGGAAGCTGAACAGAAGGACATAATGAGACCTTGACAAGGTCTTTATCAAGACTTGATACCCCTTTTCACAATATTTGGAGTATTTGGATAAACAAGCTGTACTGCAGGTCAGCAGACAGCACAAAGCTTCAGACCTGGTAAAAGAAATTCCTGGTTAAAGACCAGTGCAAGTTTCTGAAGAGGGAGTCTCCCTTCCATAGCATGGATTCCACTTTGATCCCTCCAGGCCTTTTTCCCCCTTTTGAAAGCAGAAGTTAATACAAAACAACTTGCAAAAACAACTAATGGACAGAACACATCCTTCACAATCATTCACAAATCATTTGAGGATTCCTACCTATGAGTCTAAACTGTGTTAAGTGGTAGAGCCTTTGAAATTTGTTTTGGTCGAACTGGAAGAAGGGTGAAAGTGATAAGCAGTGAAATTGATAAGTGATGAGCTCGGATAAAGGTTTCTTTCTGGTCTCCTTTCCCCAACATTCTCCCTTCTTCTCACTTACTTCATGCCCTCCCCTCAAAAAAAAAAAAGTATTATTAGGTTCCATACCTCTAAGAAGAGATAGCTGTAGTGCCCAGATGATTGTATTTAGTTTCCCCAGTTTTTGAGAAAGTGTATGAGCCAATTCTGTTAGTGTTTTAATATAAAGCCCCTTGAATGTTAACCTAATTTGTTGCAATTAATGTCAGAAAGGCTATTTAAAAAGAACTAACACAATCTCCTTTATTTTCAAAGATGCTGAGAGAGAGATTGTTTCTTTCAGGGTGCAGTTCCATAAGACAAGGTGAGCCAACACAGGGCTCCTACATCACGTGTGCCTTCCTGGTCCTTGCTTTATATTGCCACTGCTTACCTAGCACTAGCTTGATACATGTTGGATTCAATACAAACTGCACTCCTCCATGAACCAAATCAACTCTAACCAAGTAGAAAAAAAAATGGCTAATTTTATGATGGGATAGCGACTTCAATCAAGACCAACAATTTTGACTTCAAGAAGTTCCTATGATTAGGAACAGTGTTGTCTTCTGTGTCCTCCCCCATGACGTGCTGTCTGTCAGACCTTATCTTATCCTCCAGTCCTCCATCTGCAGCCAGGCAGATGCGCCCACATTTAGCACGTCCTGCTGGGAAAAACATGATCAGCCTGACTTCACTCTTCTCCTCAAAGGAAAAGGATTTCCATTCACTTTAAAAACAGATGATGTAGTCATTTTATATAGAGAGAACAGAAGTAACTACCATAGGCTACAGGAAAGGGAAAGACAGAAATAAATGTTGTAAAGAACAAGCAGGACGGTAAGAGTCAAAATTATTCTAGATAATGTTCTCATTTTCATTTTGTTCCATTGTTTTTGAGTGCTCCCTGGTTAGAAACTGTACTCTGCTTCCCATGAATTCTCAGAGAAAAGTTCCAACTGCAGGGAGAGATGAAGTAATGGCAAACGGTTTCTAAAAACAGTTCCAGACCTGAACCGGGAGCAGAAGGCTGCTAGCGCTCCGCAAAGGCGCGCTGCCCTCTGCTGGGCGCGCTCCCGCACGTCCCGGCGCGGCCGGCCGAGCCTCCGGGAAGCGGAGCCGCGGCTCCGGGAAACGGGAGCTGGCGGGACGTGGGGGGGTGTTTGTCAGTGCTTTAAATATGAAGTCAGCTGATACAGAGAAAATATAGTTTGGTGGGTTTTTTTTTCTTTTGTATTAGGAATGAGTGGCTTCAAAGAGCCACACGTTTATGCATTTATTTATTTATTGTCAGCTCTTGCTACAAATGGGAGCTTGCCACGAACCTATTATCCACGCTTCCCTGCTGCTCTACAGGGTACCAAAATAAACAGTGCCTAAGATCAGAGAACCCCAATCAGTTGTCTGAGTTCACTTAACAAATGGAAGAGTCTCAAAAACTGAGGGGGACAGACGGCAGCTGGCAGATAGCAGCATTTGCAATGTTCCCATCCCTACAGGAACCGTTTCTGACCTCGGCTTTGTACAGCGGTCACAGCATAGAAGATGCTCCCATCTACTAACTTTCATAATGAGCAAATGCTTCAGCAGGCTTTAACCCTGCTCTTTTTGTACAGGTTTGAAATAGCTGCTCAGATAAATTGTTACTGTGCATTTTTATGCTACAGAGCATTACAAGATTGCAGATGCAGCCTTAAAGAAACCCTCCCCTTTGGACAACAGTCAACTCACCTTATTCAGCAGTGCCAAATGGAATATGTCACTAGCATATGCTGCAATTCAAATATAAATTACCTGTATGTGGTGCAATAAATAAACAAGCCTGAATGGGGTATGGAGGTGATCGTGCAGCCAGAAATACTATCACTCTTGCATGTTTTTACAGGACCAGCTACCATTGATCAAAAGAAGCACAGCATTCTGCCATGCAGGTAACATAAGCAGCCTACAGAAAAACAAAATAAATCAAAAAAGAAAACAAACAATGCAAAATCAGCCCACAATCCTCACTGGTGCACTGATTCCTCTGAGAACACCTATTCAAAGTCAGCATCTTTTATGCTCATCTTTAAGATTCCCAAGTCAAATACTCCTGAAAAAAGCACTTCTCCATCCTGAAAATTAACCCTGCTATTTGCTACATTGCTCAGTAGTGCCGAATGCAGCAGTCAGCCTCAACAAACAGTTTGTAAGGCTGGGAGATGGGGTCCCAGCAGCAAGGCAAAAGCTTTGAGCCTGTTACTGGAGAAGAGTGTTCTGAAAGCTGCAAGATCTGCAGTCAGAGAGGAAAACTCACTTGGCTTATCTTTTCCAGAGCTACAAGTAAATGTAGCAAGGAATAAGGAAGGAAAGCAAACAAACAAATAAACAGAAAAAAAAAAAATGAGAAGGCTATATAATAAAGAGCAAAGAATCTAAAAATATCCTTATCTACAATTTGATTTGGTTATCATCCTCTTAAGCTTCAGTAACACAGCAAAGGGGACATTATAATGATGTCAGATTTGGTAGATCATATGGTACAGAATAAGTACTGGATTTGGTCTGTGTTGAAAGAAGTGGAATATCCACTGAAACTGGATTATGAAATGTTCAACATTACGAAAGGTAAAATTAGTTATTTTGTTGAAAAGTACATTACTCTTGTTTAAGCAAGTCAAGCACATATATGTCATTATTTAACAAGTGTAGCAGACTGAAAAATGTTTTTGCCTCATTATCAATGCGGTGTTATATTTTATGAGTCTGCAGCAACTGATAAAAAAAAAAAAATACAATGATTACCTTTCAGACTCTTTACTTGTATTTACACTAATACTTTTTTTTTTTTTTTCTTACAAATTCTGGAACGTAGGCAGATCACCATGATTTTTTTAAATACTCAAACAATCTGAGCAAGACACAGACACAGAATACAAAACACATCTTCAGAGCTATTAGAATGCCAGTTGCAAGAATTAGCAGTATGTTTACAGTGTGCCAGGCAAACTCAAATCTATATATTATGGGCTACAGAAAACTCTACTGTCATCCTTCATCTGAAACACGTATGTTTTCTAATTGCTCATAAAATTAGATTTCCATTGTTACACTAACGTATTTAAGTTGGTAAGTAATATGAAGAATTAGCATTCACCAGAAGGTTAAATTATTAACTAGAATTGCTAATCCAAAAACTCATCAGTTTCCCTCAAAATGTATGCTATTAACCAACACAAAATGAAAAATTATTTTTTTAACTAAATGGCAGCAATAGATAGGTATTATTCTTTAAACATTCCAAGTAAGCTATCCAGATTTTACAACACAAATTCCACTACTGGGAAAACAAGACAGTGTTTCCACAGGAAACTGGTTTATTTTAAGGGGTTATTTTCCTGTCAGAGATGTTCAATTTCATGTACTTCATCAAAAAGAGAAGCTTGCTTTTGACAATGCCGAAGATGTTAAAAACTTACATTTTATACAATGGGGCATCTAGTTGGAAGCCATCTGATGAGAATTCACTGCCTATGATCATTTCTTCTATTAATCACATTGACAGAAGACAGCATGAAAGCCCTAGAAGAGAATAAATTGAACAGCTTTCTGGCCCCTAGAACAATTCTTAATGCCAGCAACAAGTTTGTAACTACAATCATAGAATCATAGAATCATAGAATGGC
>VXAA01001226.1:555074-567027 GCA_013399115.1 Anseranas semipalmata | reverse complement strand
AACAGGCGTTCCCCCTCCTGTTTATACGCTCCCTTCAAGTACTGGAAGGCCGCAATGAGGTCTCCCCGGAGCCTTCTCTTCTCCAAGCTAAACAAGCCCAGTTCCCTCAACCTTTCTTCATAGGAGAGGTGTTCCAGCCCTCTGATCATCTTAGTGGCCCTCCTCTGGACCCGTTCCAAGAGCTCCACATCCTTCTTGTGCTGGGGGCCCCAGGCCTGCACGCAGTATTCCAGGTGGGGTCTCAGCAGAGCAGAGTAGAGGGGGACAATCACCTCCCTCTCCCTGCTGGCCACCCCTTTTTTAATGCAGCCCAGGACATAGTTGGCCTTCCGGGCCGCAAGCACGCACTGCCAGCTCATGTCCAGCTTCTCGTCCAGCAGGACCCCCAAGTCCTTCTCCGCAGGGCTGCTCTCGAGTTCTTCTTCTCCCAGTCTGTATAAGTACCTGGGATTGCCCCAGCCCAAGTGCAACACCTTGCACTTGGCCTTGTTGAACCTCATTAGGTTCTCTTGGGCCCACTTCTCCAGCCTGTCCAGGTCCCTCTGGATGGCATCCCTTTCTTCTATCGTATCAACTGCACCGCTACAATAGCTGTACATTATCAAGTGCTGACTCTGAAATATGTATACATACCAGCATCAGATGCTAGCAGAATTTCTAGTGTAGTCATTATTAGAAATTAGCAGATTGATAATTTTAATACATTATGAAAGTATGTACTTAATTGTCTAAGGTCACTTAACTGTGCACATATTCTCAAAATATTCAAATGTTTTGCTTCCATTTAGTTCCAAAATGGATTAAAACAGTATGAATATCTGCACACTTCCCACAGGCAAGAGGGACAAAGATTATTTCTTGCTATTCCAGTTAAGAGAGCAAGTTAATGGCAAACCAGTGCAATTCTTTCCCTCCCAGCTCCCATTTTGTGTTGAAGCTAGCTATATATTTTGAATCTGTCTGAGGTTTGTTTTTTCAAGGCACCAAGATAAATTTACTTTCTGGTTCATTTTCTAATTTGGTTTCTTCCTAGGAAAGAAATTTTACTATAAGTATTAGAAATGATTACTCAAAACAGAAATACAAATAGATGCTGGTTACAAAATGGAATAGAAATAAGCAGCTAAAAAGGAGTAAAATGAAAACTCATACTTCATGAACGATCACATGCAGCCTGAAAGAAATTCACATTCTTAATGTAATATTAAGCCTATGAACTAATCAAGATATAATACCAAATAACTATAAATTAGCATTTAAATTATAATTTTCTAAACTCTGTCTATACCCAATAATACATGAACTATCAGTTGCACTTATACCAATGAATAAGACCAAGTCTGTAGACATGATTAGGGAGAGACGCAATACATAAGACCTATGGTCAATTGATTTTTGTTTCACACTAAAATAACATTTTGCAGATGAAAGCTACATTTCACTGCAACACTACAGAAATCTAAAAGCAGGTGCATTCTTTCTTCTCTTCCAAAATTTTGCATAAAGGAAGGATATGCTTCCTATGCTTTTGAAGGTTTCAGATCTTTTATAAGAGCAAGTGGGAAGGTAACAGATGATCTTTAAACATTGATGATTAGCATGTCAATCTGAACAGCCATCATTTCTTTCCCTCTTGCTGTTTACTTTAGTTAGAATGACACTCTTCAATAGTTTAGTACTACACCTAAAAAAAAAACAAACAAACAAAAAAAAACAAAACAAGAACTTATGATGACTATACAAAGAAAATTAATATAGCTATATAAAGCACAATATCAATCTAGTAGCAATTCCTCTAGGTTTGCCATACACCAGCTTAGGATATGCTTATACACAAATGAAAACTTTCAAAAGGTAAGAAATTAAATGCATGAATACTGTAACTAGCTTGTGTCAGACAAGTTTTGAACAAATTTTACCTTTTCCTTCCTCTGCTTTGGTTAAGATAGAAAAAATTACATGACAGATCAAAACAGTGATACAACCAGACATATTTGTGTAGATTACTATAGATCTGAGCCACTGTGACAGTTCTCAAAAGTAGAGTTTGTTAACTACAGCTCAAAAATGTACAGTTTCCAACACCTTAAATAGTACAATGGTACTATGCATTTATCTACCACAGTAGTTCTGCTTACTTTCCTACCAGTACGTTTGAGGTTTCAGTAAACTATAACGTCACAGTGCCTTCAAAACTGACCTTGATATTCATCTCTCTCTTTCAATTACCTCCAAGTGAAATCTTGCCTCCATTGAAAACAATGATAAAACTTTCGCTTGATATAATGAAAGGTAGAATTCATTATCCCAGTATCTTAATACTATGAAGTTCTCTAAAAGGCAAGGTTTTTAGGTGCATTGCTTCTATAAAAATAGTTACAGTACACTGTTTAATGTAGATTACATAATTATCCCAATTTGAAATCAACAAGGTCTCAGCTCTGGAACTTAGTCCAGTTCCAGTTACATTCACTACATTACTTTCCCAAAAAAACACTGATTTAGCCTCCAGAGATGAGTAAGCAAGCATGAAGAATTACACCTGCATGAAAGCACCTGACAAGAATTATAATATCCTATTTTATTCAATGAAAACTGAAGGATTTGAGTGGCACTGAGGTGATGGGCGGGGGGATATAGAGCAGGGAAGAAGTTGGAAAGAAATGTGAAAGAAGTGGAATTATTCTTTAATCCTCTGTTCTCTGCATATGAAGGATTAATACTTATATATAAGAAGAGTGTGTGAACTCCAGCTGTTTTATTTTTAATTCTTTGACTGAATTGTCACAGCCTGATATCACATGCCTTGGTATTGACTAAGTTATCATCCCATACTTACATGCTGCCAGCTTTCAACCTGTAATCAAGAGAAAACAATAGAAGAAAAACTAAAAAAAAAAAAAATCAAGAGAACTCCTGCCAAGGAGAGGCTACAATAAGGTAGATTTAAACACTAGAAAAAGCATGGTAAGGCAAGAGGGCTGGAAACAAATAATTAGCTATGCACCTAGTCCCTGAAAGGCTACTCAAAGATAAAAGAAACAGAAGAGGCACTGAAAGAAGTAACAAAACTACAGAACAGGAGGGGTTTACTGAAGTTCAAGGGAGGACACAATACAAGCAGTAAAGAGATGACTTCACAGACCCAGAAGGGCAGTGATCAGACTCTAGCTCTCCCTCACCATCTAACGTACAACCAGTGAACTCATAGGGCTACCTCAAAAACAAAGTTCTAGCACAAATGGAAAACTGACTCCAGGCAATTTCCAGTCTCTTTCTCACAAAGCAGTGAGGTCTGCCCCAACACGTGCCACAGACCCTGCAGTGCCCTGCATGTCCCCATCCCACTTCATGCCCCAGGGAGCTCCACAGCCCATATGTGCATCAGTGTTAGCCATGGCACTGAAACTGATCCCACCATGTTTGGATCCAGAGGGGGTTGTTAGAGCAGGAAGGAAAGACTTCTGTAGCCAAAGCGGTAACTTCAGTCTTTGTGTCTCAAAGCTGGTGGATCTGGGCCTTAGCATTGCTGTGACATCTGAGTGCTCGAGACAGGGACGGGCACCCGGTGAAAGAGTGTTTCCCCCTTCCCAACTTTAAAACACTTCTAGGTTCAGACTTTATAACCCTCAGACCCTTTAGCCTGAGTCTGACACTGATTTTGTGCAAACGCCATCCCACTCAGATGCTAGCCACAGCCTCCCACGGCCCTTTGAGGGGAGCCGTCGTTATGGACTGTAAGGGCACAGCAAGGCCTGCTCTCCCTCCCTCCAGCCATATACACCACTGCTGAGACTTAATGAACTTCACCGAGCTTCACCACACATCATCCTGCCCCATGGCATCTCATCCTGTCTCATGGCACCTCAAGCCTCATTTTCTTGTGAACCCAACTTGGGGTTACCCAAATTTATTTTAAGTGATAAGAGCTTGCAGCACAAACAAGGATAAATTTAAGCCAACACATCACAGTTGTAGAAGAGCTGGAAATATATTCTTCATCCTTCCTACCTGCAAAGAGTTACTGAAAATGAGTAGAAAAGATGTTTATCATTAAAGACCTAAAATTACTCCTGTTTTCTGCAATTATCTAAAGCTAAACAAATCTAGTGCCTAGTTGTTATAAAATTTAAGCAACTCATAACAGTAGCTTCTGAGTCAACACAAATGTTTCAAAGACTTCTTTATCTATTAGTTCAAATTAGTGCCAAGATATTCAGGAAAGAAGAAAGAAACCCAGTTCACAGGGTTTAATTAATGCTAAATGTAAGCAGAGAATAATTGCTTCAAGTTTAATTTGAAATGTATGAAATAAATCATTTGAGAGAAAAAATGATTGCTACCTGTGAAATAGGAGGTGTCAGTGGGATTGAGAGACAGGACACTTAATATCCATCTCTCTCTCTCTTACTCCTTGTATCTCCAAAGAAGGCTATGGAGAGGAACGAAGCAAACAAGAGGGAGAACACAACATACCTTGAAACCAGCAGGTGCATTGACTACATATTTTGTAATATCTGGGAAAGTTATAAATGTTAGTTCTCAGATGTATCATTTTAGGTTTTTCGTTCACTATTCATTTGATATTTAGTTATGCAAGATCCTGTGGTGGCCCCTGCAAAAGACATTGTAACAAGGAGATGGCAATTTCAAGCAGAATGTCAGCAGTTTAATAGTATGCCTTGGTTGTAGAGACCCATATGTTGACAGGAGTGACTGCTATATGACCAGAGCACATGCCATGACATTAGCACGTGCTGCCTTTAACAATACAACTTGTCTGTACAAACAGTAAGAGCTCATTCCTATGGAGATTAAAATAATATCTATCATCCATCAGGGGAACACAGAAAAAAAAAATGAAATGATAAAAATGTTGCTTACAGGAATGGTGAACAGAGATACAAGGTGTTCAAGGGGTAGAAGTCAAAATTCCTGAGAGGTGACAGGTGATGCATGCTGTCCTGCTGCAGATGCTAATCACAGGAATGTAGGAACAGGTAAGAGACTTCGTAGTACAGTTATGAAATATGAAAAGGCCTATAATGTGAAGAGCCAGCATCTTTAATTTCCAGCACTGTTTTAACATCCTCAGATGTGGTAGAAATTTCTGATTTTGAAAAAAATCAACTGAAAGAAACAGTCCAAACTTAATCAATAGATAGATGCAACCTTGACTTATCTTAAAGCCAAACTACAGCAACCTAATGGCCCTGATAGGTCTCTTTGTTTTGTTTTACAGGGTGATCCTCTCAAGAACAACAACTTGCAAAGAAGCAGCCAGACATAGCGATAGAATTGTCAGTTTCAGCAATGCTTTTTAAGTGTAACAGAATGAACCTAGGAAACAGAATATAGCTAACATTAAAGGAAGATGGCAAGGAAAATCATTAGGGGATACTCATACCTGTCCAATAACTAAGCTTAGCAGCTGTATTCCGGTGTTTCTAAAAGTTAACTCTAGCTAATGCATGATCCTAAGTAAGGTGCTAACACTTTCCCTTTAAAGGAAATAAAAGAAGAAGAAGACAATAATAAAACAGTATTTCTTGTATGGCTGGAAAAATCTGGGATCTTACTTATAATTACTGCCTGTCCACCTGCAATTTTTAACGTAACAGAGGGGAAAACTTTTCTTTTTATCTAATAGATCTTTTTACTTTTGGTCTTTTTTTAGAACATCAGGATATCACATGGACTTTCCTAGTAGTATTACATGATGTAAAAAGATGCTTTAGAAACATGTGTTTGGAGGAGCCATCTGTGGTAAGCAATGTCAGTTGTGTTGTGTATATATGCTTGTTTGATTGTTTCTTGGAGATATACTTTTTAAAAAAATATGATTCTAAAGTCTGTAGAATACTGATGGGTGCTTACAGAGGTTAATGGTTTATGATTGCTAATATTTCAGAACAATTTCTCAATAATTCACAAGTCACATTGTTTTCACTGGGTCGGGTGTAAGGTTCCTTCTGGATCTCAGTAAGAAAGGTGGCTCGACATGTATAGGAGGTTAAGTGCTATTTCCTGAATAATTAGAAAGTGACAGTAATGAGTTAGTCCTATGTCCCTTCTGATGCCTAGACCGCTGAGGTGTGCCAGCATCAGCCAGTCCTCTTCAAGGTGGCCACGGCATGCTGCACAGAATTCCCGTCTGTGGAGAGGTTCAACACACCCTGCCACCTGCCACGCTTTCAGAGTCTTTTTCCTCACCATACAACCACTAATCTCTCAGCTAAAGGTAATCTTTTCCCCCACAATACAACCACTAATTTGCCATCTAACGAGTGCGAAATGTCCGCAAAGGACAGGTCATACATGTCAGAACATCAGGTAGGACCATCTGTACATCCTCTTGTAACATCTGTACATCCTCTTGTAACATCTGTACACCCTCCACAATACCTGCAAGCTAGCGCAACGGGGCACGGAGCGGGGTCGTTCAGCGGCCACTCAGGCTAACCCACGGGCGCTAGCTAGGGAGGCTTAACTGGGTCAGCATACACCTCAGGATCGCTACCTCCTTCTTATAATGTCTTCCAACATGCTTCCCACATGTAAACCGAAGTTGAGGTTGCAAGATAAAGCCACTATTTGTGACTTAGAATATTCAAGAGTTAGAATATTACAATAAAAAAAAAGACTAGACAAAATAAGTGCTGCATTTTTGATCACAGAAGATGAGGTAAGGGCTTTGGAGGGGCAACAGATTTATTCCGCATTTTTATAGTCCTAATTCTGAACTAATTTGGTGTGCAATGATTGTACTCTGGCTTTACAAGCCTTAGCCATTTCCCCATCCTCATTAGTCCTCTAGCACATTATCTCTTCTGGTCTATTAAAAAAGGAGAAACACATGATTACTTTTTCCAGACCTTTATTCTTTCTGCCTTGAAGGAATTCTGCCAAACCAACGATACCTGGAGAAGGGAACAAAATAAGCCTCGGCACTTTTTGGATTCTAAAATATTTGTTTTAATCAGCATCAACATCCCTCTAAAGTTTTTTTTTTTTTTTCAGTAGGCTAGAAATCCCCTGTGTTTCTGAAAAAAAAAGAAAAACGAAAAAAAAAATCAGAAAGGGAGGTGTTTTGCACCAGGTGATCCTGATCAGTTATGATCCCAGTAAGAGATGCACCAAGATGCTGTAAAGTATCATTTAAAAGGCTATTTATTAGAGCTAAAACAATAAAGAAAGAAAATAGTATGGATAACCTTACCTCCCTTTAGATGCCAGGAATCCCAAGTTGAGCAGCATCAAATGGGCCTCTGATCAGCAAGCAGCACACTGTGCTGACCCTGTCTGTAGAAAAGGTTTCCCCATGTTGGTCATTTGAGCCACTATAGGATTCTCTTACAATAAAACAACTCTATTAATTATCTCTACTGCCAAACAGAAAAGATACTCACACGAGAACTTCTTGCTGTGATTTTAAAGGCAAGGGCACACAGGTGCCGTCATTGCCAAGTACCAAGTGGGGGCTGCCTGCGGGCTCCTCTGCCTGAGCTGGCCGAGTTCATCCTGCAGCCAAGGGGTACCCGTGCCACAACGCAGGCCTGGGGAGACCTGGCCTCTAGCAAACTGAGGTACTCGGTGAGAGGCTGAAAGATCTTGCGGGGCTTTTGTGAGAGATGAGCTGCAATGGCAGTGTAGACACCCACAGGTAAGCACAGGTCTCAAATCGAATCTCACCCCAGTGCGAGATTTCGCAGATAGGGCCTCACTGCCAGCCAGTTCAGAGCAGTGAGCATCCTGGGTTGGTAAAAATGCTGCTCTTTGAAAACTATTGGCAATTGCCAGCCGGAAAGAATCTGTCATTTTGCACTTCCTTAGGTCATGCAGAACCTCCGTCTTCAAAATCTAGCCAGTACAAGTCATTACAGGCAAGTGGGACTTTCTGATTTTGTCTGGTCTCATTTGCAAATGTTGGATTCTGTGACAAATAGTTTATTTCCAGAAATTAATTCTAAGCAAACATAATGCTGTAACTACCAAGTGACAGCTTCAGCAGTACTGCCAAGGTGACAGCTACTCCCAAGGAGCTTATTCTGAATTAGTAAAAGCTATTGATTTTAGACATAGCAGAGACTGTATGAATCTAACAAAACAAATCCATGAACTAAATGTAATGAATGAAATTTCTTTCAAGTATTTTCTTTTTTTTTTTTTTTTTGACACCTTTCAGTAAGCACTTCTCAGCAAGAATGGAGAAAAATCAGCAGCAGCCTGAGTCCTACATGCAATCCTTTGCTAGAAGCAATTCAATAGTTAACATGAGGTAGAAAAGCACACGATCACTGCCAGGCAGCAGGATAATGATATCACTAGTGGGAATAAAGCATTCCTAGTGAAAAATTAAAGTAAAATCTTATTTGCTGACTCCCACCAGAGGTCAGTCACATCATAGGAATAAAATGAAAGTCAGCAAAGTTTTAAGTACTTGTTGATTCTACACATGGTGTAAATTGAAACTCCGTTTTTGACCCAAATTAAAGTTCTATTTCTACTTGGTTTATTGTATTATTCATATGTGGGATGAATGCTTTCTATCCTGGTTTAATAATGCTAGTGAAGGAGAAATTATAGAGCTCTGGTAAGAAAAAGAAACAACTAGTTGAATAAACTACAGTTTAGCTTTCTGCTATGGAGAACGAGCAGGAAACATTTCTGTAAAAACCTGAGGCTCTGGTAACTGTAACTAATGCTCCAGATAAGATTGCCTGTGACAGGAGTGAATGGCAATAAGCCAGCACATTTCACCATGATACATTTCTTGATGTGAAAGTCACAGAGAAGTTAGAACTAGGACTTGTTCTTAGTAGAGCAGTAGAGAGAGACACCTTGCATAAAGCAGTCATTATGTATGCCTAGATTAATCAGAACTCTTGGCAGTTGGTAAAAATCGCATCATTTTTTCTGGCTAAATAAAACAAAACAAAACAAAACAGAGATTGCAGTGCTAAATATAACCTCAGAAAAAAGAGAAAATTAAAACTTCATGCACTCAGATGTGAGTAGTCTGTTTTGAATAAAAGGTTTTTATCCTTTACAGGTAAAAGAGTATTAAAATATTTTTCTGTTATACACATTTATCTTTTTTTTTCTCTACACAGAAGTCTACTCAGCACTCGTTAGACCATATCTAGAATGCCACATGCAGTTTGGGGCCCCAAAGAAAGAAACTAACAAAATGGGAAGGTTCAGTGAAGGACCACTAAGATAAAGCCACGAGCAACCTGGTCTGACCTCATAGCTGACACTGCTGTGCACAGGATGTTTGACTAGGTTGTCTCAGAAAGTCCCTTCTAACCTAAATCATTCTCTTCTACTATCTTATGATCCTATGAACCTGTCCTATGACCCACAAACCATCTTTTTTTCCAGGAACAATCTGTGTTCATTAAATCTTTCCTTGTATTGTTTTGATCATCCCTATTGCCAATAATACCATTATACTGACAGAAATCTGTGATACTTCCAGTCCTTGAGGACTTTGGGTAGTTCTAATCATCCTATCTCAAAAGAATAAAGTAGAACTAGGAAAGAGAAACAGAAGGGCAACAAGGATGATCATTTGAATGTCCAGATTGGTTCTCATCTAAGAGACAAAATAGAGCTCTTCAACCTGTGAAAGGTACAGCTGACAAGAGCTATGTAAGCATGAACGGCACATAGAAAATGATTATTTGCTATCTGTTATTAAAAAGGGAGCACACAGATTACCTGATGAATATTTTAAAAGTAAGAAGTACTGATGCTTTTCTGTAGGTCTTTAAATATAGAATTCAGTGCAGCGGGATGTTTTGGAAGTCAAAAGTTTAAGGGAGTAGACAAATTCCATGGGTATATATCCATGACCCGAATGTATCATTTAGTACAAGAATCTAATAGTTTATAATTGCCAAAAGAGATATCAGGAGGGAAAGAATACATGGCTTGTTTCCTTACATTCTTTGCACCTGCATCTGCTAGAAGCTTTTGTTAGAGATGGAAAATAGTGCTTGTGGGACCTTTTGTATGACCAAGACCCTAATTCATGATTGCGCCAAAGGGCATAATGTAGCGGGGGAAAGGTTATATGGCTTTGCTGCCTATTCTCTCTGTGCCTATTTCCTGTTGTGACTATCGTTGGATGTGGAATGTAGTGCTTGTGGGACTTCTGTTGTGACCAAGTATGATTGTTATGGTGTTCAAGAAGATTGTATATGTTAAAGTTCAACATAGGCTTCATAGGAAGGAAGCAAATTTAGCAAAAATTTTCTCTGTCAGGTGGTGTGAGTTGGAGCTGCATACTTTCCACCCAGTAAAACACATATAAAGTGACATTCTATCAATTTCCACTCACTTTCTTCGGCTAAAAAAAGAATCTATTGGAAGTGTCAGGAACTACATAGTAGGACAGCAGACAGCACACATCTCCTCAGGCAATGGATCCTTTTTATCCAGAGAACAGAATAAGTAGACGTTTTTTCCTTATTTGAGCACTACCTGCATAGAGTCCAACTGTGGGATGTGGAGTTAGCTTTAATTAAAGAAATCAAGAACTGCCTGTGGAGTTGTAGTTCCACAATTTGTGGGCTACCTCCCCACTATTTGTATTGCATTGACATAAGTGACAGTAATGGTGATAGAGTGAGTTGAATCAGGAAACGGTTCTGTCTGAAAAATAATTCAAGGAAAAGCAGTTGTTCAGTAGACAAATAAGTTTCCCGATTCAAGTCACCATCCAGCTGCACAAACAACTGGAGGAAGTAAAAAGTAGAAGAGAAAAACAAGCAGATGAGAAGGGGCATAACTGAATGAGTGCTGTTGTCCTGTAAACACCACTGGCTTAAAAATCCACATGAAGTACCTGATGATTCCAGGCCGGTGGCATTAGATCCAGCAGAATGAATTTTGTGACTCGTCGTTGATGAGATTATTCTGCGTGTAACGTGGTCTGTACAAATGAGGCACAGATATACCTAAAAGGCTCAGGATTCATGTCATCTTAAAATGCTTAGCTGAAATTTTTCTATGATCGGACTGGGGCTGAGTAAATATATTTTAATTGGAAATTGCTGTGCACATATTTTTAAATTTAAAAAAAATGGAAAGTTTGGAAAAGTTTCACCAGTTCACTGCGGTGCACAGTAGTCCCCAATATTGTAATGTACCTCTCATATGGGATGATACGTACACAAGAGTCTCCAAGCCAACTCAAACACTATTTGCAGTGGTTTGAAGAGGACGCCATTTCAGTTGTCCTAGGAACCACGTGCAGAACCAGCCCCACAGAGTCGCCTTTGCAGATGGCGACACCGAGCGAAAGCTCCGCCGAGCTGCGTGTGCCGCAGCAGCAGGAGGGCTCCTAGCAGCGGTGACAGACGCGGAGATCAAACATTTGACCCAGAAAAACAGAACGAAAGACCAGCAAATACTAGAAGTATCTTGCCTTCACACGTTTAACAGAACACAGCTTTCTGGCGGAAAGCATCCTCATGCCCCCTCAGCGGGATGACTTACTGCGGCTGGCCGAGGCATCATGCAGACGACCATCTTCAGGCCCTTTCTCCTCCGGCCAGCACTGTCGCCTATGGCGGAATGAGGGCAGCCCCCCCAGAGACCCTGGGAGCGCACGCAACCTGCCTTTCCCTCCCGACACGTGTAACCCATCCCTGGAGGTGCTCGAGGCCAGGCTGGATGGGGCCCTGGGCACCCGATCTAGTGGGCGGCATCCCTGCCCACGGCAGGGGGTTGGAACCAGACGATCTTTAAGCTCCCTTCCAACCCAAGCCATTCTGTGATTCTACGCCCCCCCCCCACAGCCGCGCCCACCAGCGCTGCCACGACGGAGCAGCAGGGAAGCCGCCCTTCAGGCGCCGAAAAGCCCGCGCGAAGCGGCAGCGCCTGGGCCGGGCCGGGCTCCCCGCTGCCCGCTCCCCGCTCCCCGCTCCGCGCCGCCTCCCGCGGG
>VXAA01001226.1:527102-549525 GCA_013399115.1 Anseranas semipalmata | reverse complement strand
TTACGTTTGTGCCTTCAGTAGCTTGGGAAGAGTGGGGGAAAACCTAATTCCTAACTGACCTCATATGACGTAGGATCAGAGACAGGTTAGCTGTGTTGTTATTGTAGGATTGCTTATTGCACAGCCTTACTGTAAACATTTTAGGATTTATTTTAGGATATTTAGGATCATTGCGTGCTTCATATTCTCACTGTAAAGGTTCATAAAGCACTAATTAATAAATAAAACCTGAGGGTGTTTTTAACCGATTTCTTTACTATAGATACTGAATTTACATATATATATATAAAATGAATTAACATAGTGACATACATATTATGAAAGAAAAACAACGCATTTCTATACTCTTGTAACTTAAGGATTTTTAGAAGTTTTTTGTTCTTGGGTTTCTGTTTCTTTAGTTTGTTTTCATTTTTTTTCTTTTCTTTTTTTTTTTTTTGTCATAAAGACCTCATTAATTCCTATCATGAATTTTGTGGCTTTAAATTATGTGAAAAGAATTAATGCAAACTTGTAGCATGTTAATCTTTAGTATATAGTCAGTCGATAGTTTGGCATATTATGAAATAACATCTACAGAGAATGAATTTAGGGGACTGGAGCATCTCTCATACGAGGAGAGGCTGGGAGAGCTGGGCCTGTTCAGCTTGGAGAAGAGAAGGCTGAGAGGGGATCTTACCAATGTGTACAAATCTCTGAAGGGAGGGGGTCAAGAGGATGGGGCCGGACTCTCTTCAGTGGTGCTCAGCAACAGGACGAGAGGCAACGGGCACAAACTGAAACACGGGAAGTTCCGGCTGAGTATGAGGGGGCACTTCTGTACTGTGAGGGTGACAGAGCCCTGGAACAGGCTGCCCAGAGAGGCTGTGGAGTCTCCTTCTCTGGAGATATTCAAAACCCCTCCAGACGTGATCCTGTGTAACGTGCTCTGGGTGACCCTGCTGGAGATGATCTCCAGAGGTCCCTGCCAACCTCATCCGCTCTGACTGTGACTCTGAGTTGTTTTTCACAGAATTAGTTTAAGTGAATCTGGAGATGAGCTTATTAAAATACAAATTTCTGAGGTGTAAATATAACCCAATTATTTGAAAATCATTCTTAGTTTTGAAATGTGCTTAATGCTACTGATTTATGGCAAGAATACATCAAACCTGACTATGTTTTAAGAAGTGATATGGACAAATGTCTAAATATTTCTCTGTATAAGATTTAAGCAGAAACATAAACAGTGGTTAGAAATGTATTTGGAGAAAATTACAATTACATCGTTGATTTGACACAGCATATCAACAACAGTTTATTAAATAATAGCAAACTTGGTGACAAAAGTGGCAGATTAAGATAGGGAGGTTTCTTATCCTCTTATTTGTTCATGAAAATGTTTTGTCAGAACTTAAATGAGTTGCTGACTTCAGATGTTGCCAAATAACATGGAAGAACAGTGTCAGCTTGTTCATTTCAGTGGCTTTTAGATCATTATTTTCATACGTAATCCTCTATCATTTGTCTTCTAGGTAAACTATATATGTATGTTATTTAGGGGTATGTTTTAGTGTACAGAGATTGAGACTACGATACTTTACAGCTTATCCTTTCAGACACTTTCCAGGTTATGCCTTTGTAGAGGGCAAGACAGTAGCTTAATCGAATAGTGAAAAGTTATCTGCACAAGAGTGTCCAGTAAGATCAACTTTCATATCAAAAACAAATGTAAGAAAATCATTAATTTTGTAAGTCTTGAGTTTTGTAACTCTGAACTTTAACCACACATTGTAATGTTTTTATGCTAAAGTATCACAATTTACAATCACTTCTATTTTATCCTTCTGTCATTTTGTTGTATGCCTAGTCAGACAAATTTTGGGACCAGTTATTCATCTCTTTTATCTGCGTTACTGGAGATAGTAGATTACTAGAAACTAGATTACTGGAGACCAGCTCAGGAACTGTCGTTATACTGAAATTGTACATCTATCCTTATGATCAGATAAGGCAGAATCATTAAAAGCAGTTGGAAAAAAAATAAACAAAAAACAACAACAAAACCTAAACCTGTCTCACTCTTGCTGGACCCTGTCTTAGAGGAAATGTCATTTATCTGCCTAGTTTATATGCTTCTTACTGAATTGGCAAGCTTCCTTGAATCCCTGTAGCTTGTAGTTTCAGCACTTGCAGTTTTGGGGTCCTGTCTGTCTACAATTTATATAGCCGTCTGTTTTGGTAGTAGCTTGGCTTACAGAGCATCCAGGCATCTTTGATATACTGTCTAGCTCCCCGGTCTCAGGTGCTCCCCATCACCACATGTAGCTTTCACCTTATTAACCATCTTTTGTTCCACTTCTGTCTGTCCTCCCCACTCCAACTCACTTGCAAGTATGAAGTTTATCAAGCAGAGCAAACCAGGAAAAAACATCTCATGGCAACAAGATAGAAGTTTTCATTTCACTGTTCGGGTGGAGGATACCAGAGGCTTGGGAAGCAGAGAAAGTTTTCAGAACCCATGGCTAGCTGAATGTTATTACCTTCTCAAAGGTAGTACTGCCAGCAACAGCTTCTTCTCACTAATCAGTGAGATTTTTTTTCTACAAATACATTTCTCTACAAGCCTTATATTACAACACTCATAGCTATTGCAACATCCAACCCAAATTATAAGTTAATGTTTGAGAGAACTAAATATTAGCAGATCTTTTTGACTTGTATCATAGATTAATAATGTTATTTCCTTGGTATCATATATTTACATATAAGTTATTACATATGCATAAAATTTTTAGTTCCTAAACTGTAGTTACTTTACCAGAATTGTTCGCTAGCAGTTAAGTCCTGACTCAGAAAAGTGTAAAATAATTCTGTCACTCGCTGAGAGTACCTATTTCCAAAGGGATGGTTGTGAAATATCTGAATCATAGGGTTTTTCACTTCACTGATATCAGCTCAAGAATTAAACAATTATTTCTGCATGAAATGAAGAGGATCTGTTTTTATCTGTTTATTCCTTCAGGAATATTGTAAATAGATTTATTGGGCAATCTACTTTAAGGCTGTGTATACCTTAAAGATGTCTCTTTTGGTCTAACCTATTCAAATACCTTATTAACATCCAATGCTTGAGCAAAAATTTGTTTTTTCAGTATGCTGTATTAGGACTTTGATGTCATGGTACCTTTTGTGGCAGGTAAAAGAGAGAAAAAAAGAACACTTGCAAGATGTACCAAGTGGATTTTTAGTTAACTGCATGCTAAGCTATTTTTAAAACATTTAATAAGATTAAACTTAATTACAGAAAATTAAGGGATTGTATACTTTAAGATTTTTCATATATTTTGTTATAACATTAGTACATGAAATTTTAATTCATCTTCCACTGGAGTATTATTGTACCTACAGAAATAGTTTTGCCAGCAGTTGGAGATAGATAAAGGAGCAGGCAAACAGAGATAATAGACCTGCAATGCATTTGCAGCTACTAGTCTTTCTTATCTTTATTTTTTTCAAAAATAATTTAGACAAAGCTTTTTGCTTTGTTTACAGGTAATTATAACAGATAATTTTCAGCAATTTAAGTTCCCCTCCACTGTCCTGTGAAGATTGTAATTGCCTCTGTACCTTTGAGCTGAAATTATCACCAGGTTGTTGAAAGGATAATGCAGTACCCATACTCATTTAGTCCGTGCTTCCCTGATGATCCTGAAACTAAATGTGAGCCACGGTGTTAGGTTCTCTTGAGAGACTCGTCATACTAACAGGTTGGTGTTGAGACTAGAAAATTTGGTTCATGTACGTTGTGGGACTGCTATAGGCTCTGAACAGCAACATATCTCAGTTACTGTTGAACTACATATAATACTTAACATCATTCGGAGTCTTGAGCAATGTGCCCTTACAAAGAGGCGGAGCAGCCTGAAAGCAAAGGCTTTCCTAAAAATGGTAGTATTAATCTATTTGAAACCATGGTTTTAGGGTGTAACAAGCAGTAATAATGTGGGTATGATTCATTCAGCATATTGTAAAATTTTTGTTCCCAAGAGAGGTACATCAGAGGTACATGTTTATCATTTAGTCATAGACCAAGGATATTGTCAGGCATTTCTTCAGTTGTGTTAATAGAAGTGTCTGAAGTAATCCTGTATTTCCCATGTGAGACGAGATCTGAAAAATTTCAGCAGTATGGTGGGAAGTTCCTTTTTGTTCTTGTGTATGTATCTGTTTATCTGGAGGACTACATAACAACAAACAATCTTTTGTTAATCTGAGAATGCTACTTCCCATAAATGTAGTGGGTATCATGAGTTAGAGTGTGTGGGGGGGGTTAGGTGTCTTTCCCTTGGGTGTCATAATTTCTGAGTAAGAGATTGGAGAGTGAAAGTATTGATTCTTCTCTTTATTTGCCTGCTGTGTATCTGAGAACTTAACTTGTTTATATGATAGCCTTAATGGAAACGGTGTGCTGGAGTAGGACTGGTAATGACACCGAGTTGCGTGCTGGTGTCAGGAGGGAATTCTGCTCTTTTGAAACAGTAAGTAATGTTGACCACCAACTCCAAGTTAATATCTGGTACTTCAGGCTGTTCTGTTCTTTTTGCTTCGTTTATTTCTTGGTTGAACAATTCTAGCTTTTGCATTAATTCTATTAATAACTGCCAGGAAGCAACCCCTCAATCCAGTCCAGAAAGGCATAGGCTGTCTGGTTGTTAAGCTTCTTACGAAACTGTTTTTTTTTTTTTTTTTTTGGTTCTCCAGAATCTCTCGAGTATTTGATAGTTGCTGTAACCACACAGTTGGAAAGATTTGTATGATAATGTCTCCTAAACAGCACAGCTGATGAAGTGTGCTGCTGCAGTGCTGAATTATGGTGTGAACAATACAATACAGCTTTTATTCCCCTTTCTACATCTTTTTTTTTTTTCATTGGTAAACTGCACTGTCTGACAGGAAACTTGGGAGCATAACAGAAAATGGTAATTAGTTGCAGAAGGAATAAATAGGCAGATATATGAAACTATCCTGAGGGACAGAAAAGAAGCATTCCAATGAATTAGTGAAAATTAAGCTTTCTAAATTTCCCAGCCAGTGCTGGTGGCTGTAGCTGAGCCCTTCAGGCTCTGCTGCCTGTGATGGAGATGCAGTGCTTTTTTTTTTTTTTTTTTTTTTTTTTTTTTTATTNTTTTTTTTTTTTAAATGTTGTTAAACATAGAATGTTCGGCATTTGCAATGGTTGTGGCCACTCCTCTGCCAGTTGAAACCACTCCCTACATAACCAAAACATGCTACACTCCAGGATCCTGAAGGTATTTTACATTTTAATACTAGCTTTTGTGCACTGAACTGTATTTTTTACGGACAGTACATTTGGGGGGAAAAAAAAAAGCAAATCTTGTTTTTTTTTTTTTTTTTTTGTTTTTTTTGTTTTTTTTTTTTTTTTAGGAAGTGTATAAGAACGATTCAAACAGCACCTCGTTTTCAGAGCTCAGAAGCACCGTAAAATCAAGCCTGAAGCACTAACCTGCTTTAATTTAAAATACTGGAATATATAATCCAGTAATTGTTTTACTGCCGATTTCTGTGTTCCAGTTCAGAATCCAATACATAGATAGCATTCAAATTGCTGCTAAAAGTATTTCAGTTTATATGTTTAAGAATTTAAAGCTCGTTAGTATAGAATCATATCACAGAGTTCAGATCTGATCTTTGGGTAGCTTGTAATTTTGAGTAAATTTTAGCGCAGAACTCATCGTACTTGCATATGTTCGGGTTCTGTATTTTTAATTTCCTCTGTGCCTTCTGTCATGGCTTGGATGACTTACATTTCCCACTGGTTTGATGAAGATGATTGGTATGAAGGACAACAACGAGTAAGATTTGTTTAAATTAATATTTTCTCTTTTTACCTCCTTTATGTTTTTTCTTCTTTAAGCTGCTGTTTATTACATTACTAGTACCAAAATTAATGTTTCCATGGTGGTACTAAGGGATTTTTTTAGTAGCTTTAATGGGATCTAAAATCATAGATAATGACATCTAAAATGATTTTTTTTTAATTAATGTTTCTAGCTGGATAAAATATATTGAAAGTTCAGACAGCTGTTTGCATTTTTAGTTTGTGTAGTTTAATGACTAGAATCTTTAAGATGTAATGAGATAGAAATCAAGCATTTAATCTTCTTGTGTTAGGAGGAAATAATATACTGTGCATGGAATAAACTAATTATAGGCATTAATTGAATAACCACTACCCCACTCCCCACCCCCCCCAGAAAAATGAGGGAGAAATGAAATTCATCTGGGGTCATTTCCAAGTTGTACCTTGGATATCCGTGCATTTTTTTACCAACATTTTTCCGAAGAGGAGGAGTGGTTGCTATAGCAACAATTGCAGGATATCTTGAATTTCTTTTTATGTTTGTTAACTGCATGTCTTGGGCAAGCCTGATCTAGTGCTGCTTTCATAGATTTAGGGTGAGAAGTGAACCTAAGTCACGTTTCTTTCACTGTATCAAGCTCCTTTCCATAATCATATATTTTTGTAATTTCTATTTCTCATTTTGATAGTATGCTCTTAGCTACTGAGTCAAAATGCAGATGATGCTACTGAAACATAGGGAACAGCAGCTTTTTAAATTGTAGTGTCACATATCACTTGGTAATGCCATTTATATGTTCATAAATATTAAAAACTAGCAGATTTTTAATATTTTTTCCAATGGTCTAATATTACATGCGTCTCTTGCCATATGAATGTCTCAGATGTGGAATAATCTTTTAATAGCTGCTCATCGGGGACTCGGATATGAGATGTGTCCAGAGGTAACTTCATCTGATATCGGAAGTGCTTTCTTGGCAATTAGCAATCACAAAAGCAATCTTCTGATGATTGTGGTAGCTCTGGGTTGGAAGATGAGAACAGAATTCTTGTGGAAGATGTTAGATGTTTTATACTGAGATAAGACATGGTTGTATGTATTATATAAGGCATCTGAAAACTAGAGTTCTGGCACCAGATGAATAATCAATACTCTTGTTTTACCACTGTTATGTATGATGTCTCAGGTTGATAGTACATAGCTCAAGATTCCTGGTGATGTATTATTAGAAGTACCAGCATTTCTCCTCAGTCTGTTTCAAACCCTAGTATTCCTATGTAGATTGCCTTGTTAAAGTTACATATTAAAAGATATTCTAGTTAAACTGTACAAGTGGTGTAGTTAAAGTCAAGAACACTCCTTTGCAAAACTTCCCCCAAGTTAGATTTTGTAATGTTAAATTATTAACCTTACATTTTCTAAGCAGGGTATCCATCTTAGATTAATGTTTTTGTCTTTAATTTCAGATAAGAGTTTGTTTCTGCTTTAAAATTCTTATAGTCATGTCCTTGAGAAACTTCTCTGTGTTACAGAAGAGGAATTTGAAATTGTGAAGGGATTACAATTGTGAATTATAATTATAAAAATATATCCTTAAATATGTTTTCATAGATAGTCAAGGTGGCTGAGTTAAAACTTCATGCAGCAGCTCCTTTATTGTAATTTCTAATTTCTGGGTGCTTGGCCTTGAAATTAGCATTCTGTTACTGTAGGTTACCTTGAATATGATTATATACTTCTGGCATGAAATATAGAGAGAACCATTTGATTAAAATTATGTTTCAAAATTTCTTTCTATTTGTTGCATGTCCTTGGACCCACGTCATCAGAAATGGGCGAAAATACCAGCTTGCAGAAGGATCGTTTTGACTAAAATTACAGAAATGATGTGTACGTGCCTGTCCGTAAGGGACTGGGGGAGCGGGTTGTGTATTTGCTGAACTGGCACGATAAGGACTGTAATACTTTGTCTCTCTCTTCTTCTTTCCTCCCCACCTGCTATGCCAGCGTTTTCCAGGAAATGAAAATGTGCTTTGTGGGGAGGGTTGACTGGTTGTTTTGTCTTTAAATGGGACTTCTGATTTCTTTGGCTCATCTTCTGAAGTCACTGCCAGTACCATAAAATCCAGTGTTATGGGGCAAAATGCAGTTTCACACTGATTTCAAATCCAGCCTTTTTCCAAACTTCAGCCAGATGTGCACATTTTTAGTACTTCTTCCCTTGTGAGGCCAGAGGTGCTGTAGTTAAATCAATTCTACTAGTAGTTTGGCTCTGTGTTTATTGTGGAGGTTTAAAATCGCTTTGAAAACTAATAGAGCCTTGTTCTTGCTTCTGGCTATTCCTCTGATGCTCCAGGAGCCGCAGACCATTTGTGTGCCATGAATTGTGTACAGAAATAGAAAACTTTTCTAATTTTTTGCAGAGGAGCATTCTGTCTGTGCTGGTTAGTGGTAAACTAACAACCAACCTGGCACTTTAAAAAGCTGTAGACTACCTAGGTTAAATCCTGCCGGGAAGCATTAAATGCTTAACTTTTGTAAACAGCAGCACATGTGTAAACCTATGTAATTATTCCATGTTGTGACATGATTAATATAGGCGATCGTTGTTCATCTTTTCCTCAGAAGCAATTGCTTGATGCAGTGCATGTACAGTCTCGGTAAGACTATTTAGAGACCTACATTAGCAACTGCAGTTTGATTTTCTGTATCAAGAATTGAAAATTCTTTAGAATTTTTTGTTACTCCGTGCAAAGTAGAAAGAATTTTTGTTTAAAGGGAATAGCTCAGCTGATATTGAGATATCCAGTTCTTAAGCAATTATAATTGATATATGACATAGCCATCTATTTCTTTGTTTCTAACCTTTATTTCCTATGGGTCTACTTAAATCCATGACAGGTGATCTTTGACAATATTCATCAATTTTTCCTAGTGCAAGTCAAACTTCTCAGTCAGATTCGTCATAGTGTAAGATTTCTTCTCGTCTTCTGATGTGCTTACTTTTACTTTTGAGGCTCCCCAAATTCATAAATTAGCAGACATACATTTTAATGTTAGGAATATGTGATGTTGAATTGCAAATATTCACCTGCATGAATTGGTATTTTATACCAATATTTTCCTACTTTATGAACATTGAATAGAATTTAGAAAATGTACTAATTTCTTAATGTTTCTGGAAGGATCATTTATTTAAAGTTTTGGGGAGTTTCATTGCTCTGTTTAGTAGCTATAATTTGTTGTTGACTTCTAAGTTGCATATGTACTGGAATATTTCCAGTTATCCTTTATCGATGGGTCTGGGTAGATTGCTAACCAGATTTAATTTCTTTACATGGCAATAATGTGCTTGGTGTGTTCCATCCCCTTTGGAAGAGGACTAATACTAATTATTTTCTTGTGTAAGACCTAGAGCTACTGAGGCACGCACAGTCAGGTTGGTTTCTGCTCTGTCTTGCAGACATGAAGAGACTTCTTGGTGTGTTTGAAGACCTCCATATTTTTAACAGGATAAATTCTTTGTCCATTCTCTGGTGCTTCAAACTGGCCCAGCTGAACAGAGCAATGAATGTGAAGTGCTGTGCTTCACAGGTCACGCTTTCGTCTCCAATGGATTTTCCTACAAAGATGGACAAATATGTCCGATGTTTTTAAGAAGACTTTTTTTATATCAGTAAAGTAGGTCTTTAATTATTACATTATCACTGACATATTGACAAAAATAATAGTACCTGAGAACAATAGTCTGGACGAGAGATAATATTGGCACATGTCAAACCTACAGGTGTGACAGCAAGCTTTCCTCATAAGAAAGCATACAAACTTAATTGGAAGATAGTGACAAAACTAAGAAGCAGAAGCACCTGACACCCAAGTACATATAGCTGTTCAGAAACCAGACTTTTGGTATATACAGAAGTGTATTCATTAATATGGATACTGTATATTCACTTCTGTGTGCATGCCATACTGTAGATGTACTCGTACAGACCACAATGGCAAACCGTATGTGTATGTTATCGGTTGTGCTCGAGGGCTGTAAGTTTGTGAACACTTACAGTATGCAAGCATATCCCCTGATAATTAAAGGGCGCTAAGCGATGGATTTAAACGGCCCTTATTGCTGCGTAAATGTTCTTGTGGTACAATCAGAAAAAACAACGAGCCATGAAATCCACTGAGTACCTGAAGCAGAGGAAAAGGAGTTGGGTAGAAATTAAAATGGTGCCTGTTAAAGAGCTGCAGTTGCCAGGCTACTGCCACTGCCGCTGTGTGTGTGCGGTGCGACACGGTGCTCGGGCTGCTCTCCTGCATCCTCTGGTAACTGCATTACTCTGTGAACATCAAGGTTTAGTTCCGTCATCTGTCAAGTTAAGCAATCTCATTCTACAGCCAGAACAAGATTTTGCATTTTGGGGAGCAGCAAGGTATTGGAATGAACATGGAAATTCTTAAGTGGTTTACAAAAAATGATACCTATGCTAAGGTAGGGATTGTTAGGCATTTATCTCAAAGGCATTGATATATAGCCATGTCTATGTATCTAGTCCATTCCGATGTTATTTTTAAATAATATTAACTCTGTGGTATACAGAATTTCAATTTAATTTTTTTCCTATATTTAGCAACAAGGAAGGACTTAAAATGCTGCTGCTCATGCCAATTGAAAAAAAAAAAAAGGGTTTTGTTGTCCTCCCTCTTCCCCTCATCTCCTTGGAAACTGTGAGCATCCTTTGATGGCTTTCCCAGTGCAGTATACGTTTTTTATATGCACGGTTTTTTTCAGTGTATACTTCAGAGCCCAATGTAGTTATTTGTATATCCTTTATTTTGAAATAAAATGCTTTTTTAACAAAGGATAAAAAAAAATCTCCATTGTTTAAAATGCAACATGTGTGGTCATGTGTATGTATATAATATCTATTCATTTATATTGCATTTTTAGTTTTTTGCCAGTTTGCTTATGTTGTTTTGGTGAATGCTACTTTCCAACCCTTGTACTATAAGCATGTTCAACAGAAATCTATAATGGCTGAAAAGATCTCCAGGAAACTGCTTTGATGCATGATACTAGGGAGGTAGAACAGTCAGTGTCATGCAATTATTTCTTCTTCAAGATACAATCATACTGCATTTCAAAGCAAATGTTTCTTACTAATTACATTTTTTTAAAGAATACATAATTTATTACAGGGAGCAGAAAATATTAACAAGGTTAAAACAGCAAATATTAGTAAATAAAGTTTAAAGTGCTTTCTAGAATACAGCTAAAAATATTTTACGTGTGTAATATAGTTTTGGTTGCAAGTGTTTGTTTTTTTTTCTTTTTTAACCTAAGAAAAAAAGTGTATCAGGAGTCAAAGTTTACTAATGCTTCTTAAGCATAAGCTATTAACAGAGTGAAATAATGGAATATCACAAAGCAGCATTTTTCATCCAAATAGTAATCCTATTTAGAGGACATTTTTGTTTGGATATTAGATTTTTACAAAAAAAGTACAGTATCAAAAAATGGTTGTTTTAAGTTGTGAATGAGGTTTCTTATGGTGAATTTCTTCAAAAAACATGCATTAAAGTTACCTTTTGTCTTTAATATAAGTGTGAAACAAAGAGAAGGCATAGTCGAATGTGTTCTTTTATTTGGAAAAAAAAAAAAGTAATGCTTGCAGGCATAAATTTAGAACTAGGCTGAAATACTTTAACCATTTGATGACAATGATTTTTGATCATGATTAATTTAGCCCGAATTCTAATTAGTGACATATGCATTTGGAAACTGTTAAAATACCCTGAAACTACACAGGTGTCCTGATAACAAGTGGGTTTTTTTTTTGATTGTTTGTTTGTTTTTAAGTCTCTTAATTGTTAATCAGAAGCATGGAAAACATGGAAATAATAGTGCTAATAATGGAACCACCTCCAAACCCAAAGTGCTAGTCTGTTTTGTGTGATCATGGTAATTGTAAATACAGTGTATTATTTTGTTGTTGTTGTTCTAGATTGCAGTATTTAGGCTTGAAATCCTTCTTGTTCTCAACTGCTTAGAATAATATCTTCTATAGACTAGATTTCCTGTAGTCAAGAATTACATTCCTCTCTCATATGAAGGTGAAAAAGATCTTCTGAATATGCTAACAGGATATATAGATATTAATACAGATTACTGCAGAATCCTACGAGACAGATCTGTTGTTACTCTGAAAGAAACATTTAAGAAATTCTGGTTTATCAATCTTTCCAATGTTTGTGTGCTGGCAATCTGTGCTGGCATACCTACAGTTTTAATTGTTAGACCATCACTTTCTAAGTTTTGGCTCATGATACTATTTTGTGTTTTAGTAAATTTTATGTAATCAACTGGATGGCTTTAATTTCAGAACATGGTTGCTAATGGTCCCAGTTATTTTTTCATTGCAACTGGAAATTGCACTTTGTTGCAGTTTTAATTGCTCAAAATCCAAATATTTCTGATTATGTGAATGATACTTTAATTGTACAGAAAGGGCCTTTAGAATTTGTAATTTTACTAAGAAGTAAAAGAACAGTAAGTGGTGAAATCAGAAACTTGGAGACTATTTTTGTCAGTTTGTGGGCATGGTGATGATGATTCTTTAAATAATAAGATAAATTTATTTCCATGGGACTTTTATTTATAGCATGAGTTAGATTGCAAATGAACTGCAGGGTAATACAACTTATAGCATTTATAGAACATTTATGTGCCAAGTATATGCCCCAAATAGATAAGAGAAAAAAAAAAAAAAAGAAGATAAAATAGATCATTTAGCTTCATTTTCATCCCTAGTATGTATGCATTAAAATGAAATTTTGATAATATTTTTGTCATATAAGCTTTTGTCGACGTAGCCTGATAGTTCCCTTGGCACTATGGGTTGTTGTAACTGTACAAAGTTTTTTCTAAATGTGCCTTAATACTAAGGTATTTGGAAAAATATTTTCCCCCTCCATAGCTGATACCAAGTATTAGCAGGCAACATAGAATCATAGAATGGTTTGGGTTGGAAGGGACCTTAAAGACCATCCAGTTTCAACCCCCCTGCCATGGGCAGGGACACCTCCCACTAGACCAGGTTGCCCAAAGCCCCATCCAGCCTGGCCTTGAACACTTTCCAGAGATGGGGCATCCACAGCTTCCCTGGGCAACCTGTTCCAGTGCCTCACCACCCTCTGAGTAAAGAACTTCCTCCTAACATCTAATCTAAATCTACCCTATTTTAGTTTAAAACCATTCCCCCTTGTTCTATCACTCCACTCCCTGACAAAGAGTCCCTCTCCAGCTCTCCTGCAGGCCCCCTTTAGGTACTGGAAGGCCAAAGTGAGGTCTCTCCAGAGCCTTCTCTTCTCCAGGCTGAACAACCCCAACTCCCTCAGCCTCTCTTCACAGGAGACGTGCTTCAGTCCTCTGATCATCTAAAGCTGTTACACAGCAATGCATCCCAAAACGATCCTTACACTTAATCAACAATTGCTTTCAAAGTTGCTTTCATTTCAAAAGTCTTTTTTTTTTTTTTTTTAATTCCCTCTCCTTTGTGGGGCTTGAAAATTTACTTGACACGTGGTAAATTGACCATAACTCTCCTCATCTTTTATGTTCGTAGCCTCAGTTTCTTGAGCTAAAGACCATACCCCCCTTACTTCATGTAGTATTTTTCCACATAATGACCCTCAGTCTGTTAATCTATTCACAATTTAAGTATGTCCTTAAATGAGACATTCTTTAGCATAGTTGGAGGTGTGTATTGTCATGTCTAGACCTTACGTGAGCCCATGTTGAAGCACTCAGTGGTATGGTGAAACTCAGCAGAATTTTCCTTCACCCATCTGCACAAGAAGAGTCTTTTCTATTGGATTTCTCACTCATGCAAGTACAATTGTTTTCCTTGAATCCTTTCTGCAGCCATTTGGACCTTGTTCTGCCACTTGGATCACCATGTGATCCAAGGCTGTGATCCACCTAGTCGTCCTTATCAACCTCAGTTGCAGTTGTTTGGCCACTGGAGCCTTCTATAGTGATGGTAAAGTCATCTTTCTTCAGGTTGATGGCATTGCATCAGTTGGCAATTGGGTTGAACCTAGGTTTGTATCACATGAAGATTGGTTTCAAAGTGAAGTCAGATTCTGTAAAAGTTGGTGGCCTTCCCTACTTGTCTGCTGTAAATAAATTCAACAAGGCTCATTGTGAACATTTTCTTAAATCTGCGTGCTCCAGTTACTTACTCATCTTCACGGCCCTTCATTAGACTCTCTCCAGTAAGTCCATGTCTCACATGTACTGGGGAGCCCAGAACTGGACCCAGTACTCCAGGTGTGGCCTCACCAGTGCTGAGTAGAGGGGGAGGATCACCTCCCTCAACCTGCTGGTGGCACTTCTAATGCAGCCCAGGCTACCTTTAGCCTCCTGTGCTGCAAAGGCATGGTCCCTCCAGTATTCCTATTACTATTGCTTTAATGGTTTATGTATGAAAATAGCACTAAAAATTTGTTAATAAGCTACATAAATACTTTAATGAAGTGAGAGTCACGTTAGTGATATGTCTTGATCTCTGTTTTCAAGTGTTTCGATTATATTCTTGTATGCATATAGCTATGCTTAATTAAATAATAATAAATTTTGTGCCTAAACTATTTCCTGTTTCTTTCATATCTTGTAAAAGAAAACTTTGGAATTTGTTTTGTAATGGCTTTTTATTCTGAGCTCAAAGTTTGATATTGTCTGCCAATTATTGTTGAAATTATGCCAGGAAATAGTTCCATATGCAATGGCACTATTGCATTTCTGAAACCTGAAATAAAAATCTTAACGTGGACTAATCTTAGATTACTAGTAATTGTCACTTCCTCAATAGAATAGTGTGAGGCTAGTGCCTATCCTGTCACTAGGATGTGCATGTGGAATAGCCGAGCTATCCATAGATACAAGCTTAGCAGACTTCTTTCTTCACATGTATCTAAATGAATTGCCAAGTCTTTTTAATGAATAAATAAATAAAACACAAACAAGCCTTAATTTTTAAAGCAAAATACTTAATGAAGTCTTGATATAAAGTGCCCGTTGATAGGAAATTCTTTTCCTAATTTATTCTGCTTTTAGTTGAAAGTATGTTTGTATTAATTTGTCATATTTCATCATAGTAGTATTTAATATGTTGAGTGTTTGTGTTGGTGAAAAAGTGTTTTGATTGAAGATAGTGCTGTACTTCCTTAATGATCTGTACTCTTATAAGAGTGAGACTGAAGTGCATTGTAATATAAAATTAAAAATAACAGTATGATAAAGGAATTAATTTGCAGAGAGGAATAAAGTTTTGGCATACAATACCTTTGTAAATGTGTGCATTCTTGGTATGTAAATGGATTATATAATCCATATAAACGTATTATATAATTGTTATCTTAATTATAGATTATATCATGCTCTATTTAGGCAACCTTTTGACATTATCATTGATCAAATATTGAACTAGGTGTATAACTGATCTGGCCAAATAGAGCATTTCTTTTTTTATGTTAAAGTCAGTTATTCCCTCAGTTTGAGCAGTGCAAGCAGTTTGGGAAACAATAGTACAAAAAGGATCTAGCGTGTACATATTACATATATATATATTATTTTATATATATTATTATATATATATATTATATATATATATTCCCCCTAGTATTTCTTGTATTGCGTCATTCTTTCAAGGATCTTTTCTGTTATAGCTTTTAAATTCCCTGCAATTGGGTATTTCCCTCATACACGTTAGAGAAAATTTGCATTCACAGTAGTGGTCAAACTGTGTTAAACTGATTTTGTGCAGGCTTTTAACGCTGGTTAGCAGAGCTGGTCTGGAGGAGAATCTTATTGCAGGTATCGGAGACATAGGTTGCTGTACAGTAATGCTACAGTAAGCTTTGCATTTTATTTTTCACAGTTCAACTTTTTTGATACATAGTAGTTATTAGGAAAACAGCTTCTCTGTAAAAGGATGATGATAATAAGTAATTCATATTTGTATTAAGGTAGTGATTTGAACACCTTTGTAGGCATGTTGCTTGACTTAAATAACACAGAAGTATTATGCACGGTTTATTTTTCCAACTGTCTTTGTGGGGAATGAAGGGAAGAAAAGAGCAGGGAGGGCATTACACTTTTGTTTAGAAAGTGCTGAACCTGACAGCAGGAGAAAATGAAAATGTTGAAGAACAGCTTCAGCTAGTGCATACCAAGCACTGTTCAGGATTTCATGTGCTGTCTCCCACTTCTCCCCACACCCCTAGTAGACTCTTGTCTAATAAAATCCCTGTCGTGTGTAATACTAAAGCCTGTGAACATCTGCTTGGCTTATTTCTGTTATGTTCATTTATACCTCATAAACACAAGATTTTACTGTTAAAACATAAAGATTAGCAATATTTTTAAGGTACATATGCATAAATTATTTATGTGAAATTATTTTATTCTGTTTAACATTCTGTCTTCGTGTTGTAGTGTAATGATTTTCTGTTTTAAAGGCAAAAATGTCACAGGTTAAACAAGTGGGTCTTTTAGCTGCTGGATGTCAGCCATGGAACAAAGATGTGTGTGCTGCTAGTGGGGACAGATTTGCATACTGTGCTACCCTTGCTATTTATATTTATCAGGTAAGATTATTTTTATTTAATACACTAGTTATTTTACATTATTGTCTATCTCACTTTGTGAGCTCTTTCAGTAAATGTTTCTACAATTCTTTTGGAAATATGGTTACTGCTGAGAAGATGTCTATGTAAAACTCAATCTCCCATTCAAGATATCTCTTCCAAATTATTTTTTCTGCTACTTACAAATAGTGCAAAAAGTCAAGGTAAGCATTGTATTTGAAGTTGTATGTGTCTGGAATTATTTGTAAAAGACAGGCTCTTGATTCAGCAAATGCTTGAGATGAATCTTCATTCACAGATCAGTCACATAAGAACAGGTTTTGAGAGAGAAATGAAACAATTCCATGGTTTCATTTGAAGCTGTAGTGTAAAAGTAGACGTTTGAATCAGTTTTAGTCCGCTCTGGGGAACTTTAGACATGGATCTACAGAGTTGCGGATTCAGTGGCACACCTTTCTTTGGTTTGGAACAAGTGATTACTTTCTTTGTTTCTGAACTGCACAGCAGTGTGGTCTTTTAAAGTTCGCAATTACTGTACACCAACATGTAACAAAAACTATAAATGCTATCTTGGAATTTTCAGACTGAGACATATTTAACTGCATGAGTTACACTGCTTGTGGGATTAAAATAAACTTTTCCCTGTCAGCTTTGGGGTTTGGATATTCTTTTAACTGGACCAAGCGAATTAAGAAATGAAGATTTCAAACTCATTTTCATATACAATGCCTTGTAGATTACCTGTAAGGAATAGATGTTAGAATCCTTATAAAAAGTTTTTGAGTGCAGTTATTAAAGGAATATAATAGTTTATAAGTGAAAATAATACAATATGTTAATACTACTTGGGTTAATTGAATATTTGACAACTTTTCTGTGTAAGTCAAATACATAAGAATTTAATTTATTGAGATGTCAAATACTGAGAACTGTTAATCCACCATAACTTCATCTGTAAGCCTGTTGTTTGAGCTGTTCTGAACCAACAGTATTTAAAGTGAGTTTTCAAAATATCTATTTCTAAAATGAATTTTTCCTTTTTGTTTAGCTGGATCACCGTTACAATGAATTCAAGCTCCGGGCAATTATGTCTGAGCATAAGAAGACAATCACAGCCATATCTTGGTGTCCGCACAATCCCGACATGTTTGCAAGTGCTAGTGCGGATAGTTTAGTAATTATTTGGAATGTGACTGAACAGAAAGTTGTGGCCAAGCTGGACAATACAAAAGGTATTTCAAACATGGAGATCTATTTGTTCAATACAAGTTTTTTCGTCTGCAGGTATCAGAAATACTTGATATACAGTAAACTCAAAGCGATTGGTAGGCCAGTGGTTTAATAATTACATAACACAATATTCTTGTGATCAGATTTCTTATAGTTCATTTTAGAAAACTATGATAATGTGTTTGAGTAAATTGCTCTGAACCATCTAGTAATTGGTGAAAAGTTTATTCTTTTCTCTAAAGTACTTGGCCAATTCAGGAATTTACTTTGCCATTGATTTCTTGTTGAGCAGAAACAAACATTTTTTGCCATCATAAAAAAGAATAAATAATTAAGATTTAAACCTTGGATCATGTAGTTTCGTGATAACCTTACAGAAGTGAAAGCAGATAAAATGTAGCATTCAACAGGTTCAAGTATAAATTATCAATGAATTTGAAAAACATTTTTTGTTTAAATACCTTAATGCTTGTCCACCTGCATTTTATCTCAGGACTTGAAACGGCTGATGAGATTGTAATAGAGGTCTAGGGGGGTTAAAAGTCTATACCTATACCTTTCTCTGTCCAGATCTGATTCATTCCCTTCAGTCAAAACCAGCACCTGTATTTCTGTTCTTACAGGCAAGCTCTGTCAGCTGTGCTTGACTCCTACATTTGCCTTCTTGGAAAATAGGTGCAACCCAAGGACAGTCAGTATATTAGGTTCCTCCAAGATATTTTGGGACTCTCTACTCTGTTCTTTCCAGAGTATTTAGGATACCTCTGAAAATCTTGTATGTCTTGCATATCCTGCAAAAGGAGTACGTAGGGAAACACACAACAATTTGATCTAATCCAAACAGAATATTGGCTCAAATTATGCATTAATATAAAAACTGACGCTTAATTTTCAACGCATTGCTTGTTTAAAAAGATAATTTAACTAATGAATACATATGAAATAATATTTCTTCTTATTTTAATTTTTCTAAAAGTGAATTTATTTTTAGGATAATCTGTTTAAACCTCCTCTTAATATGGTAGCATCAAAGACAGCAAAAATAGCATTAAAGTGTCTAAATACAAACAGTTGTGAATCTTCAGCTTGAGGAGTTTGTCTTACTGTCATTTACCCCTTCAGACACTCATTATTAAATTATGAGGATAATTAGTGTTGGAGTTGTTAAGGTCAAAATCCTTAAACTGCAGTCCCTGCAGGTAGGTGTTACGCAACTGAATTAAAACTGCCAGATGTCCAGAGGGAAGCTATCAAGAATTTGCTTTGATTACAGATCTTTCAAGTTTTGTCACAAATATCTGCCTCTGTTATATTCATCCCTAAATTAAATTTCATTGTGTTTTGCAAAAAAAAAGTAAAATTTTCAGTATTTTGTTAGCTTAATAACAAATAGCTTGTAATAAAACATAGTGGTAAATGGAATTGTGAATGAATGAAAGGATTGTTTACAGGATCACATTTATCCTTCCTCATGCATGATTGCCTTTGGCACTGATGAAATCAAGTATAAATATCATAAAATACAAACCATCAAAGTAGTATTAAACTAATTTGAGAAATATTTCTACTTCCTGCATATGGATATTTGTAGTTTACTTTTACACTGTAAGAGGTTCATACAGTTGCCTAAATTTGTCTAATAAATTTTATGTAGAAGAATATTTGTTTCTACAGCTATTCAAGACAATTGCTGATACTGGACCCAGAAGTAATACACTGAATTTCATATCCTGCTTCTTACAAGGTTTACCTGTATGTTTCAGGAATTCCTGCGTCACTTAGCTGGTGCTGGAATGCAGGTGATGCAGTTGCATTTGTGTCCCACAGAGGTCCCTTGTACATTTGGACTATCTCAGGACCCGACAGCGGGGTAACTGTACATAAAGAAGCACATAGTTTCTTGTCAGATATCTGCCTATTTAGATGGCATCCAAAGAAAAAAGGAAAAGTAGTCTTTGGACATACTGATGGAAGTCTGTCTATTTTTCAGCCAGGTAAAAACTGATATGGTAAAATATATGTATATATTTTTGTTGTTGTTGTCTCTGTATATGCATGTAATTCTGCACGTTTTTCCAATTAGGTTTTATAAGTATAGGCACATATAGAAAACTTGTTCTTAATTCATAGTGTTTCTATTCCTTCTGTATCACAAAAATATATTTGCTATAGATGAAGAGTGCAGAGCATTTTCTTTGTTGCTTTCCACTTTTGTGATCAACACTGAAATTTTTGACAAGCCTAACAAACTTTTTGTAGGGAATGATAAGTCACAATCTTCTACTGAACTGTATTTCCCAGTAAGTTTGTTCTTCTGAATGGACTGACTTGAATTTTTCGCTCTCTTTGCTTCTGTTTGTTCTAGAGTCCTCTGCTTCTTATTCTAGAGTCTTCTGCCTTTTTGTAGGTAGAATCTCATTTCATGCTTCATATCAGCATATCAATCTTTAGGATTCTCTTCTCTCAGAGACAATCTGGGCAAGAATTTCTCTCTTTGTCTGTAATGCACACAGCACCTTTATGCATACTTCATTAGCAGAGTACTGGACTAACTATAAAGGGGTCCTGTTGAATGAGGACCTGTCCCTTCAAGTTAAAAATTTAGCTCTCTTTCATAAAGAGTTTTCTGTGAAGACACGTATCAGTATGAGATGGACTATTTTGAATTTTTTTTCTGGCTGCTACTTTTTCCTCCACTGAAAACTGATTTTTTCAACTTTGAGGAAAATTGTTCTTTAAATAGTGCATTCATTTTACACACTGTTATACTCCAACAGCCATTGAAAATTTGTTCCCCTTTGGTTCACTGTACTAAGTTGTCACTAGGAATGTCACAGAGAATGAATTCCCTTGCTTCAGCAGTGCTGACTTAGTACTAGCATATGGAAATGAAAATCTATTTTAATATCACCTCTAAATATGTATCGAACTGAGACTTTTCATGAGTTTGTCTAGAATTATTTGATTATGAAAATAGAAATAACAGTAAAACGATTTAAAATATCAGATTTTTTTTTTTTTGTCATGCAAATAGAATATTGGCTAAAAGAGCTGGCAGCAATGACAGTTCTGTATGTACTGTATTGAAAATGTTCATACTGATGGGGGAAAAACAAAAATTTTGCCTGTATCTATTTAGAATAGTTTTCAGTTCATTATTATTGTAATATTGTGCATATTTACTAAGACCATTTTAAAATAAAAATAACCATAACACTGCTATAAAGTTTTCTGTTCTTAACGTATATAAAATTATTGGTTTCCAATTAATTGAAAATTAATTTGCAGTTGGATGAAAAATTTTATCAGAACTTTTTCACTGAAACTACTGGATTTAAGTAATGCAGTTTATTTCTGCTTAAATTATTTGAAACAGAAAGGAAAGTACTGCACTTTGACACTTGAAAATGAACTTTTCAGTTTTTTGTTTTTAAATTGTTTTTATAATTTGGGGTTTTACAGAATTATTCAAGAAAATTAATGCATTTTCTGTTGGATTTTATTGTGTTTTTAAACCTGAACACACTTCTTCTAATGAAATGGATGTAAGAAAATTTAGTCGAACAGAATTTTTATTTGTTTTTTAGTAACAAAAAATCATGGATCTGCAGAGGTCTACTTACAAATTAATTTTCAGAACTAAGTAGCGAGTTTTACTATGTGGGTTGAATTAGTGTGACAAGTTCAGATGTATTCAAGAAGAACAAGCACTAACTGAAATACCATAGAGCTGCCATTCAAAGCCCAGACTTGCATGCAGTAAGAAACCTGAATATTTTATTTCAAAGGATTATATTCCTGTAATTAGGACAATAATGTTGGAGCAATCATAATGACTTTGAAAGAACACAGACAAGTACTAGTTTTCTTTTTCTTTGCTGTCTTTACAGTATTAGAAAAATGAAGAATTTATTTAGATAAAATAATAGATGTGTTCAAAAATAGACCAGCAAAATTCTGGTGAACATAAATTCATTAAAATATGTTTCAAAATTAGGTAATATTTGAATATAGATTGCGTCACTGTAATAAAATACAAGTACCCTTACAGTGGTTACACCTTCATGAATGACTAGCATGCCTTAACATTTGGATATGCTTGAAGATGTAGGCTTATGTAAGCAATCTAATTTTATCAATGATGGCTTTCTAGTTTACAGTGTATAGTCAGTATTCATTAGATTTTTGTAACCAGTGGCTTTTAAAAACTAATAATACATTGAAGAAAGTGGTGTCAGTGGGTTAAATATAGGTCCTCTATATTTATTATTTCTTATTTNTCCAATACAGGATAGAAAGCTAATATTTTGCATTCTGAGCTCAAAGTTCAGCCATCGTGTACCTCCCATAAGAATGTGTACAATGACTTGTTATTGGAGCAGGACTTAGACACCAAATGAAATCAATTAAAAAAAAAAAAAAAAAAATCCTGTTCCTTTCTTTCAGAGGATTCAGTCCTTTTATAGGAAAAGCAAAATACTTACAAAACACTTACTGAGCCTACAAAAGACTATCTAGAGAGAACCTGAACATCCACAGCTTCCTGTTAAGTGCTTGAAAATTCAGTGTGATTGACTTACTGAAGAATCCAGTCTTTCTATTTAAGTGTGAGTCACTGCTGAATAATTAGCAGACTACTCTACTTAGGTCATTCTCTTGTGGCTGTACTTTCTTTTAATTAA
>VXAA01001226.1:486675-527078 GCA_013399115.1 Anseranas semipalmata | reverse complement strand
TTTAATTAATTCCAGATTATCCATTAATGTAGCAGAACACTTAGTGTGAAGAAAAAAAAAAATGCAAGGATTTAAGATTAGTAACCTATTTTAAAGAAATACAATGCAGTCATTAAGAGCCAAGTATTCTATACTAGTTTACCTTTCATTTGTTCTCAGAATAAGTACAGCTTACTTAAATCACCCGGTGACTCAATCACATGATTCACATTCCTGTTGCCTTCTTTTAATGGAAAATAAAATTAAGTTAGGNCATCAGTTGGTTGTGCTTCCTAAAGACTGAGGTGTTTGAACGTGACTGTCATTGTTCATTGAAGAGGACTTTTTGGTGGGAATCCTAAAGTTTTTGGCCAATTTAAATCAGTTACTTAATGACATTTGTGATGTTTTCCCTGTTGTTATTCCTGATGCTTCAGAAGAGATAACTGCACCTTTGTAGTTTTCTAATATACAAACATAAGTAGAACAGAGGAATCAGTTTATGCAGCTGTTAGTTGTAGTGCAGTCTTAAATCCTTTGCTTCGTTTCCAGTAATTGATTTATAAAGTTCATGCCAGATATAATATGCACTAATAGTGTTTTCATTTAGAAAATAATAGTGAGAGTTATTTTAATATTAAGAATGTTCTGCGGTGAACAAAAAATTTTCTGCCTTTTTTTGTACTAATTGGGATAGGCTTTGTTCTACATCAATCATTAAGGAATACAGTTAGGTCTTGGCATTTATCAAAATACGATTAATATATATTAATATAATAATATATTATAAATTTAATGTATATTTATAATAATAATATATAATAAATAGTATATTCTTTGAAAAAATAAAAAATAGATTAAAAACTGAATAATTGAAGATGTTAATTATTTCTATAAATGTGGTGCAAAATGAGTTTTTTTCTTAATACAAGGTCACAACTTCAAAAATACAGATCTATCTTGTTATTTATTCATTTGGACTGTTATAAAACTAAGAGCCTGCTGTCCATATAAACAAAAAGTGGGAAGTAAACGACGTTAAAAATGGTGGTTCTCAATAATATGGATTATTGATTGAAATAAGTCTTCTGTTATGCAGGTGTCAAATTAGATATTTAATGGCCCGTTCTGGCTTTAAAATCTATGAATGCTTCATAATTGCACACACAGTTTTGGAGAATAAAAAAATTTCAAGGCAATTGTTTGTAAACATTTGCTTTGACTGCTACATTTTTTTTCTTATTCACATTGCTTTTCTTTTGCCTATATTTTCTATGTTATGCATACTTACTTGTACTAAAATAACTTGCATCTTCAGCTGTGCTGCATTCATCCTTGCTCATGGAAATTATTTGGATAATGTATATTTAATGTATTTTTCTTTAGTATAAAATTCTGTTGATAAATCTGACAGCTGTTTCTGTTTTCTGCTGTATTAAAAAATAAAGTCATGTCTGATGGAGCCAGAACTACTTTAAGTCAACTATTGCAAAGCCAGCTTCATTGATTACACTGGTACAGACAGTAGAGCAGGCTGCTAACAATTTCAGGGAGAGACAAAAATTAGATTTGCAATCCTTGTAACTATTCCAAGAATATATTTGATTTCAAATAAACTATTCTTGTGCTCTTAAAGGTTCTAAAAATCAGAAACATGTCTTAAGACCAGAGTCTCTTGAAGGAACAGATGAAGAGGATCCCGTTACAGCGCTGGAGTGGGACCCTTTGTCAACTGACTACCTTCTTGTTGCTAATTTACATAATGGCATTCGACTAGTTGATTCCGAATCTCTGTCCTGTATCACAACATTTAATTTTCCAAGTGCAGCAGCATCTGTTCAGTGTTTAGCCTGGGTTTCTAGTGCACCTGGAATGTTTATAACTGGAGGTAAGCCTTTTCTTTCCTGATCTATGGAAAAGTGATAAATATAGCACTGAGTCTTCAAAATTGATACTTTACGTTTGATGTCTCTGTTTCTTAACATTTCTACAAATAAAAGCATACATGTGTACAAGAAAAAAAGTGTGGAAAAGAACAGAAAACTACACTGAGCAGTTTTTACATATTTTGTCTTTGCTGGGTACATAAAATAGTGACATCAAGCTATGTATACTAAATAATATTTTCTTTGTGCACACTTTAGCAATATAATTAGAGTTACTTTGGGAATAGGAATAAAAATGCATTGCACTGGAGGATGTCACTTCTTGCTCCCCTGCTTTTCTTTCTCTATTTTCAGATTTTTTTTTCCTATTTCCTGCTTCTTTCTCTATACCATAGAGATTAAGGTTGTGTTAAGTAAGATTGGAGAACCAATGAATAAAGAAAGAAAAACTGTGAAATTATAAATTATACTATAAAACTATAAATTATTTTATAATGAGAGAGATTTCACAGAGTTTATCTGCTGAATTTTAAATACCTAATGTCACTAATTGCTGTCGTTAATAGTGAAATTACCCTGGAGGTGCCTATGCCTGTCTATACAATTTTTTAGGATTCTAGGTTTAATTCAGTGTTATGTTTTTTTTCTTAAATCAGTCCTTAAACAGCCTGTATAAAGTAAAAATTAGAGTAATAATAAAAAATAAAAACCATGGTTTTGCGGTTTTATTTTAACCTCAGATTCTCAAGTTGGTGTGTTACGTATTTGGAATGTTTCGCGTACAACGCCTATAGATAATTTTAAATTGAAGAAAACTGGTTTCCATGGTTTGCATGTGCTAAGTTCTCCTCCAAAGAAAAAGTGTAAGTGTGCTTTTGATTGTTATCCATTACGATGGAAGCAAGCTAAGAAAATATTTTTTGTGAATCTCGGTATACCCAAGTTGATCTCTGAAAATTTGTGTTGGCTCTGTATTTCTTAATTAAGCAAAGTGCCCTCTGGTGCCAGTGGATTAGACAAATGAATGTGTAAAGGACAAGCTCTTTATAATGTCCTTCTTTAGTAGGCCAGGCTTTGTACAGGAATTCTCCATTTCTTTTTTTTTTTTCCCCTTTTTAAATCTCTTTGGAATACAAAGCAATTTCCTCTATGTAAGTGTATTAATTATTATATGAAAACTAAAAATTAATCTTATGTTTATATTTTTTTTCTTTTATTAAGCATTTTCATCACAGTCTCCTACTAAAAATCATCATACATCCTCAACAAGCGAGGCTGTTCCTCCTCCAACTCTAACCCAAAACCAAGCATTTTCTCTTCCTCCTGGTCATGCTGTCTGTTGTTTCATGGACGGTGGTGTGGGGCTTTATGACATGGGAGCCAAAAAGTGGGATTTCCTTAGAGATTTGGTATGTCTCATCTCTGTCTTTGGAATGACAATTTGGCTTATACAGCTTTTTCTAACAGCAAATAACAAACAAAATCAGAAAAAAAATTCATAGCACTGTCAAACAGTTTCTATCATTTAAAAAAAGAGTCTGAATTTGTTGTCATCCAGCAATAACGATTTAAGGTTGTGGTGGTGGTGGTTGTTTTGTTTTTGTTTTATTTTTTAACTGAAATTTTAATTTAATTTGATGGTCTCCTCAGAAATATTATCTGGATGGCTTTCTGTAATTCAGAATGAAAGTTCTAGTCAAATCAGAAAGAAAATATATGCCACTCAGGTAGTGAGGTCACTCAGTTTAAAATGACAAAGACCAAATTATTAACTTTTTTTTGAAGCAGAAATTCAAATCTGGATTTATCACATATTAGGTGAGCCTGTTCTTCACTGGTCTGTTGGTTATTCTTGAGGATTTTTCTCTTTTCCTCTTGCTCCACTCCCTTTTCCTTGAAAAACTTCAATAATTTTTAGGTGTACTCTGATATGTGTTTGAATAGAGATTCTGTATTAATTTTTAACAGATTTTTTCTATAAAGCAACAGAGGCTTATTTTTTATATATATTGTCTGTTTTTCATATGTGTGTCAAGTTTAATTCCACAGGGCCATGTCTTAGAAAACAAGCAATTGAGATGCAAAACTTCTGAAGGACTGAAGTTTAAACCTAAACCTAAAATAGAGCAGAGACTGTTTTTAGAACACAGAAAACTCGCTGAAATACTAGAAAATGTTTTAGAATATAATCAACATCCAGAGCTTTATTATTTCAGTCAGAAACTTTTTACCTAAGGAGCAAAATTATTTCTGTTTTACAATTGATTTTTTCTTGCTTTTGTCTAGCTTCTTTTAATTATATTTTTAGCAAATCATTTTCAATGGACAATGCTAATTCATCCCTGGCATTGCATCACCTTGTTGTTTTAGGGCAGAATTTTTCTGTTTTTAATAAAGATCTGTAAAGGGGAGGAGTGTTATAGTCCAAGCTATTAATTTTGACTAATGAGCCATAACATATAGGTTATAATAAAGTTTATTTTAAAGTTTGATCTAGAGTTGGACTTCTGAAAAAAAAAAAAAATTAAATGTAATAAAAATGGATTCAATATTTGTTTCATTTAAGGGACATATTGAGACCATCTTTGATTGCAAATTCAAACCTGATAACCCTGATCTTCTTGCTACAGCTTCATTTGATGGCACAATAAAAGTTTGGGACATAAATACTTTAACTGCAGTTTACACATCTCCTGGTAATGAGGGGGTTATTTATTCCATTTCTTGGGCTCCAGGTAAGAATATTTTGCTTTAGGTCTAAATGTTCTTTGAATTAGCATTGACTAGCAGCAATTTTTGTTATAAAAGTGTTAGTTTTAGACAGGAGGGTGTCTTAAAAGTTTTTAAACATAACTAAAGTAATATCTGTAACGCTTGTAGAATCCAGTGCTTCAGAACTTGTTGAGGCTTGCCATTATGAGGAATGATCTCTGCATTTCATACTAAGACTGGATGAAGGAAACTCCGTGCAGAGTTTTTCTAGCATTACCTTACGGAGATGATGAAAAAGCTTCCTTTGCACAGGAGGTGACTGATTAAAGGAATTCAAATTCTATTTTATGCTGAAAAAGTGGAATATGTGTATTCAGTTCTATCTCATCCTTCCTCATGTAGGATTCTGATCGCCGAGGAGCTCTGCTTTTATTTTATTTTTGCGTTTATTTTTGTGTGTGTGCGTTTATTTTTGTGTGTGCGCGTTTATTTTTGTGTGTGTGTGCGTTTATTTTTGTGTGTGTGTTTTGAATAGGGAGTACCTTTTTTGCAAAGTGTCTACTGTTTAGAAAAGTCACTGAAGTTGGTGGTAAATTTTCTTGTTAGAATTGTTCTGCAACCCATTTAGCTATACCTGAGAGTACCTTTCTGATAAAGTTACTGATGTTAGTAGTTGATGAGCAGGCTTACTTGTGATTTAATTCTTTGGACAGCCGATACTTTTTTTTTTTGTCTAAATTCAGCTCAGTGCCTTACTCTCCTATGATTTTAATGGTCAGCTTAATGTAGTCAGCATTAGCGAAATGAGTTGGCAATTTTTTTTTTTTTTAATTTCAGAGAGTCTCTTGCACCTTGTTCCTCTTCAGAGAGAATTTGTCTTGCTACGTGGAAATCACAATATGACATCTGGTGTTCCTTCTTTTGTGTTGTTCTGTTTTGAAATCTAAATTCAGTTTGTAGTAGTATCTCACATAAAGAGAATAGTTTGTTCATGAGGGGGAGGGAAAGAATTGGTGTGTGTTAAGATTTGTGTTCAGAATTTTTAAAGTAAATTTAAGCCAGTTGAAAGTATGTCCTTAAGCTTGTTCTCTTAACTTCAGTTCCTTATACTTCATCTTTGTCCATCCCAGACAGAACTTTTCTTGTTTCTTTCACATCTCTTAATCCCAGCAAGTTCCTCTCCACCTCATACCATCATTTATCTTCATTCCTAAAATACAGTCCAATGCATGCCACCATTTGGATTTGGTCTCAGAAGGCCTTTGAACGTGGTGATATCCCCCCCCCCCCCCCCCCTCACTTTTTCCTACCTGAATCTCTTTCCATTTTACATATGTATGTTCTAGACAGCTTTCTGGACTCCTTCTGTGTGGATTGCCTTTTCTGCCTCTGAAGTGCAGTATAAAATAACAGTCAAAACTTACCTAACTGTGCCATAGGGTTGTTTAGCAAAATTATACCTATATTGGCATAGATGGTCACTGTGGTGAGGAGGATTCAGTAGCTGTTGGATTAGGCCTGAGTTCAGTTTTTCAGTTTCTACTCACAATAGAGTCCTATATTCTTATTTCCTACCTTGTAGAGCATGATAACAGCCTCAGGTACATTCTTGCACCATTGCAGCACCTGAGCCCATCAAGATTTAAGAAAACAAAAGTACTGTTATGTGTATGCTATCTGTAGCATTCTTCCTGGTTTGTCTAAGTATATATGGACCTTTAAAAGCAAGTACTCTACTTCAAGCTTGAAACATTGAGCTTGCATATGTTTTTCAGTTTGAGTCATATGCATAATGGACATTATTTTCTTGTCACCTTAACTGCAAAGCTTTCAGCAGGCATTGAGAATACTTTTTGCAACCATTCAACTTTTAGTTTGCCCTTCGCTCAGAATAGGAATGTGGAAAAGTAGCTCAGGCTTTTGCCGAGACTGATATTTGTGACTTAAATGTCAAATGCTGGCATTAAACTGTGGAAAAACTGCTGTTTATGTGCATTGATGACTTCTGTTCATATTATATTTATTGGGAGAGTTTACAAATGTCTTTTTCTAAAGGAGATCTGAACTGCATAGCAGGTGCAACATCCAGAAATGGTGGCTTTATCTGGGATGTCCCAAGAGGCAAAGTGATAACCCGATTCAGTGAGGTAAGATGAGCATACTTTCTTTTGTCTATTGCATGTAAATTAGTCATTCCCTCTAGTGCCAATAATTGAAGATGGGTCACTGTTCATGTTTTTGAAAGATACTATAACAAAAATTTATAGAAAGAATGATGTGGGTGCCAATTTATCTCTGAGGCAGATGAAGTATTTCTTCTTACTTCCTCAGAGTAATTTGCGACCTGAGAATGGTGAAGCACCAGATGGTCTCCATTATCTTAAAATTGTTTCTGTAGTGATACACAGCAAAAACAAAGCTGATTCTTTCTTAAATGTGTAAACGTATGTAGACATACAGACTTCAAAACTGAGTATCAAAACATAAAATGGTGAAATAATGTTCCAGAAAAAATTTTCGGTCCCTGAAGTCTAGACCACTAAAGCTGCATTTTGCAGCACACTAAACAGTATGGGTTATTTAGAATCTTGCCTTGTATTACTTGTAATCTATACAGGCTTTTGCAAGTCCTGAAGCAGTAGCATAATTAGTTATTGGCAGAAAGATCTATTTAATAGTTTGGTAGTATTCTGTACTATTTTGTGTATTCTCAGTATATAGTTCTAACCTTCATGTTAAGATAGACATAGTTAACTGTGGCAATATCTGCATCAGAGGAAAAGTCTGCTCTTTAGGGAGACAGATCGGGGAGAGAACCTTTTTAATAAAATAAAGCAAAGCTTTTAGAAGTTGCTAAGTAGAACATGTAGAACTCAGCATGTGCTACTAAACATCTGTTCTCAAACTCTGGTCCTGATGCACATCCCACTTAAGTTTTCACATACCACCATTATTCATTCCCACTAACTTCATTATTAGAACAAGTAGCTAATCTTTGTTCAAGCTTCAGGTTCATCTGAGTTGCCCATTCTTCCTCTCTTAATCCAATTTTGTCTCTTGGATCCTAGAGAGTAGGGCAGTTTTACTGTCTCTGTCCTCAGTCCCAATTTTCTGGGAGAAAAGGACTGAAGCCCATAGGAGAACAAAATAAAACAGATGAGTCAATAGATAAGAGAAAAAGGGGTGAATTATTTCTTATTGATAGGTATTTTGCATTTTTTGAAGCATGGAAAGAATGGAATCTTCTGCATTGCCTGGAGTCATAAAGATTCCAAAAGAATAGCAACCTGCAGCGGTGATGGATTTTGGTGAGTGTTACTGGAAGAAAAAAAAAAAAAATGCACATCTCAAGTCAGTGAATTTGGCAACACCAGTAGTTTTAAAACTGTTCTCACTGGCCAAAATTTGGAGTATATTAATCTCCTATATTGTTAGAATATATTTTTCATGATTTTAAGAAAAACTAAAGGAATTGTTTCCAAAAGGAATAGTGTCTAAGACACTTTGATACTGAAACTGATTATTGATTTTTATTTAGTCAAGAATATTCTTCTAGGTTTCTTACCTGTAGACATGGAGGACACTTTTCAAAAAGCTATCCCTCTTGTCTTCATTTTTTTTGTTTGTTTGTTTGTTTTTTGTTTTTTTTTTTAAAGTTTGTTATTTCAAGGACTGGGAATCACTAGACAACAAAGTAATATTTGCAGTTGTATTATTATAGGAGGATTATAGTTTATTTGCAAAAATGATCAAATACCAAGCAAAATAATTTTGTGTGTATTGTCAGTACATTTTTAAATCTCTTCCTTTGCTACCCATGTTCTTTCAACTCAAACCGAAGAAGAAGAGGATAAACTTTATATTCTAGAAAAAAAATAAATCAACTCTTTTTTTTAAAATCCCTAAAGATCTGTTTGTACATTAAAGCTATCACCATGATTTAGATTTTGGGCTATGAGGATCCTTTCAGGGAGGGAGGTACTACAGTGTACATCTTTACAGACCCTCTGAAGGAATATTTCATAGACAATGAATTCCGATTAAATGTTTTGTTAACTAGTACATAGTTAGTCTTGTAGATAAGGTGGTGTAAGAATAAAGACCTCATATTCTTTCTGTATACTTTTTTTTTCAATTATTGCTATCTGGCTCATTTGCATATAATCAAACTTGACTTTTGGATAGCCTACTCAGAATGTTAGCTTTTTTCCTCATAATATTTTATTGTAATTGGTTTCAGTATTATTCGAACCATTGATGGCAAGGTTCTTCACAAGTACAAACATCCAGCTGCAGTATTTGGCTGTGACTGGAGTCAAAACAACAAGTGAGTAAAAAAATTAACCCAAATAAATAAATTGATAATATTTACTATTTAAATGTATTACCAGTAAAGTAACACAAAGTTATTTTAGAATGTGATATTTACTGTGATAATAGAGCACTGAAATTGATTGTGTTTCACAGTAGGATATGTCTGTAGCAGCTCTGCATTCCCAGTAGTGTATTTCATTGCCCAGGATGCTAATTTGTTGAGCAGGACAAAGGCTATTCAACTTCCTAAAGAGGCTATCTTCATACTAGCAGAAGGGAGAAAAAAAAAAAAAATATATATATATATATATATATAGTTATAATGCTTTTATAATGCCACATAATAGCAAACCTGTATGACAAAGTATGAGGTAACCTGTTTGTAAAGTTTGGGAGATACATGCACTGCAACGAAATAAGACATGGGGATTTTTTACGCTACCTTTGAACACCCTAGACATCCACTAGGGCGCTGTATATTACGAAGAGATACCAGCTTCAATCCTGAAATGAATATGATTATGTCAACTGTATTGTGCCTAAGCCAGTATGTTTCAGTCTCTCAGGTGGTAATTATTTCTAGCAAAAACATAACAATGCAAAATAAGTACTTCTAGTTGTGGCAACTTCTACTGTACGGCATTATGTGGTAGAAACATGCTGTTAGATCCTTCTCTGAACTGAAGAAAAAAGCTTAATGTAACAAATTTAATACACTTTTAATACATGTATAATTCTTGCTGATTGTCCAATTCTGAGAACACTTTATGTCACTTTGATAGTGATGAATATCCATAAGTAGCTATAAGCAAACTTATGTTTAGATAAGTGTTGCAATTCTTTGAAGTAAAAATTTAAATATATTCCACACTTAATGTCATCAGAAGGAACTCAGTATGTATATACACTTTGACAAGTAGTTGATAAATAAGTATAGCTGAATAAGAGCAATGTATCTTTTAGGGCTCTTCAATTATTATATTAATTTATATATTTAATTTGAAAACAACTGCCTGAAGATGAACCAAAACATAACTTGAAGGAATACTTACATTACAATTTTGAATGTTTGTACATTGTGTAATCTTATAAATTGATAATAAGAAGTGTATTAAAAATGTATTGCAGCATTCTTCCTGGGTAACAAAAAATAGTATTTGAAAAACTGAATCTGTCGATATAAGCCTTATTTAAATAATTTTTCAAAGAATTATTTGTGAATACCCAAAATTCTATTGTTTTGGTTAGTAGTTTTCCAAATATTTTCCAAATACTTATGACTACAAAGTAGTCAGGCTGCTTTCTGCCTCTACCCTGAATTTTCAGTTTTGTCTACAAGTTTCTTGGTGAGTTTCCTAATATGTAGTTTGTTCTCATAGTGTCTAAGAAGTTTCAAAAGAGAAGAGGCAAAAAGGTCTGTTTTAGGCCTCACCCTCCTTGACCACCTGTTTCATTCTCCCATGCTTTATAAGTAGAAGTGAATTGTAGAAACCTGTGTGTTAAAATAGCTGTAGTCTGTGAGGTTTAATATTTTTTTATTGTGTTTTTTTTTTTCTCTAGGTATTTCGGTAAATTATAAAACACACAATACACAATAAAAAAAACAGTTTGTAAAAACAAATACAAATGTCATCACACAGACTTGCTATTATCTGAAGGATTACAAAAAGTATAAGAGTTAATTTAGAATATGTCGTTTAAGTGTGACAACAAGAACACACTTTTTTTTCCTTAGATAAATACACTAAAATGCAAGGAATACAGTTAACTGGCAAATCATTTGTGGAAAATTGAGTTATATTTGCCTTCTTTTAAGAGATATGGCAGCATACTGAGGTTTCAGTATATCTAATTAATAATAGGAATGCATTTTTTCTAATACTAGCAAGATAAATATTCTTCTGACTTTCTGGTTTTAATACAAGCTTGGTCAATTTTGTGTTGAATTTTTAATACAAATTTTTACACCAAGATTTGAACCTGAGTTTGTGTGAAGGAGGAAGCATTGCAGGGGAATTTGGTAGCTGAAAGCTGACCGACACGTACTGGACATCAGAGGCATAGAAAACAGCAGATGTCGGGTACCAGGAAAGGGGAGGGGTTAGATTGGCTTCCTTTTAATGGCTGCTAAGTTGAGTATTTAGCAGGCAACTGAATACACTGTCATATTTTTCTAATTGCTAATAACAACAGGAGAACTTGTCAAAAAACAGTTATACAGTAATTCAATCTACTAATAGTTCTGTGCTGAGTTCTGAATACAACGTACTCACTGTATTCAGAAATGCTTAGTCGGACTGTAGTGCAAATACTATTCCCTATTGTAACTAATGGATCTTGATAATTTTTTTGTGATTTACTCTATGATGTCACTACTGATGAGCGTATTTCATAAAGAGACACAGGATAAGCAAAAATAAGATATTTTTAAAAGTAAATTGCAAAATATGCATCATATTTATTTTTAAACTCCAAAACCATAAGTACTTTTGATGATCCAGTAACTGATTTTACTGTTTTTATTTTGCAGAGATATGATAGCTACTGGTTGTGAGGATAAAAATGTTCGTGTTTATTACTTGGCAACCAGCTCTGATCAGCCACTGAAAGTTTTTACAGGGCATACTGCAAAGGTGTTTCATGTACGGTGGTCTCCTCTGAGAGAAGGAATCCTTTGCAGTGGCTCTGATGATGGGTATGTATTTCTGAAGCATTAGAAAAACTTAAGATCTTTAGATGTACTGGTGCTGGCACCTTAAAAAAATCTGTGAATAATAATCCAAATTTCTGTGTTGGTCAGATTCAGAATGTTTCTTTGCTGTTAGCTTAACACAGTGTTTGGGCAGCAGGATAATTATCTAAATTTGTCACAACTGCTGTATCAATGCAGTTTTCAAAATGCTTTCCCAAGAACAGAGAGTAACTGATACTTGTTACTCCCAGGAATGATACAAGGATGATAATACATGCTTACTCCACATCTAAAGATACAGGTGCAAGATCTGGTCTTGTAAGAGGAATTTCCAGAGTACAGTGACATTTTTCCCTGTGAGGGAAGGGGATCATTGAATAACTTAGTCCCAGCTAACACAGAAAGTAAGCAGTCGTTTGAGTTTATTGTACTTGCTAACGCTTCTGTTCATAGTCAAACTCATAACTATTTCAAATGACCTGTGTAGCACCTAAGCTTATATAGAACATAGGAATAATATGAGGGTCACGCATGAGCACATAATGCTGGGGGACAACACATATGTGTATATATAAAATGGCCTTCTAGCTTGTGAATTCTACTTTGTGATAGGTCTGTCGAATGACCCCCTTGCAGCAATGGAGAAACAGTAATCGGTGCCTTTGTTGCCATGAGTTAGTAACATATTTGATAATGAACTAAAATTTAGCTGGAATCACAGTGATCTTTTCATGAAACTGAATTTTTTATATCCTAATTCTGTAATCTGCTCAGTTAGCTGTACCCAGTGATAGCAACTACTGAAAATAAATGGAAATGTGAGAAACTTACTTGGTTAATAGGGAACAAAAAAAAAAAAAGAGAGAGAAAGCTGGTATGAATTCTTCATCATTACTTGTGTAATTGTAGTAGGTGTTTCAGTTTAAGAAGATAGTGTGATGTCCACTTCTGCAATGTGACAAATACCATGTTCAAAGGAGAGGGCTGTTAAAGCCGTAGGAAAGATAGATCTTAGATTTGTTTTATTTTTTTTCTTTTATGCTTCCCCTTAAGTGTCTTAATAGATAAGCTTATTATACATATGTGAAATTCTGAAACACTGGGGGGAATGGAATAGTTTCTTAATCTGGCGAACTATCTTTGGTGTATTTTGTACTCCACCCTAAACATGGTGGGCACTGACTCCAGCCTCTTTTATTACAACTTCTGTAAACATATATTAGAAATAAATATTCTGAAGTTTAAAATATTGGCTGAAGTGGAGACAGTGTCATGTTTCAGTAGGTGATTTGATGGACATAGATCTTTTGTATCCTGTTTCAGTACTGTTCGAATATGGGATTATACACAGGATGCTTGTATAAATATTCTTAGTGGACATACAGCTCCAGTACGGGGACTGATGTGGAATCCCGAAATTCCTTACCTTCTAATATCTGGCAGTTGGGACTACACAATTCGAGTCTGGGACACAAGAGATGGAACATGTTTGGACACAGTTTATGATCATGGTGCAGATGTGTATGGTAATATTTTAAATACGTTTTATTTCTGTATTAAAATGAATATTAATATAATCAAACTGGTTTTTAGATAAAGTTAATTATTTGACTATATTTTTAAATGCTATCTCTACTAGGATTAACATGTCATCCTAGTCGTCCATTTACTATGGCATCTTGCTCTCGTGACTCTACTGTGAGACTCTGGTCATTGACACCTCTTATAAATCCTCTACAAATAAATATCTTAGCAGATAGATGTTGGGATGAGATTATTGGTAATACAGGTAAGTAAATTGCGTATACAATTGTTTTAATTTTCTATATGTTACTATACTTTTTAAAAAACAAAAAGTGTAAATCTTTCTGTTTGTTAGATCGTGCTGTGGAATCTGGTGCTCCTCCTTTGCTGTGTGGTAAAGTTTCCAGGGATATTAAGCAAGAAGTGGAAAAATTGACAGGAAATCCTCAAGGAAAAAAACTAAGGTGGTTTTCAGAATGTTTTTCAGTAAGTATTCTACAAATTTAAGGATGTCAGTGACACCTTAAGGATGTCAGACAGCTTAAGGTTGTCAGCGTGTGCTACGTGTTCTGAAGTCAATCTCTAAAACAAAAGTTTTTCTTCCCTACAATTCTATTCTCTCTTTCTTACAGGAACCTCAGAAAATGCGCAGAAATCAGCTCTATCTAACAATTCTGCATGTAAAAATGTCCATGACTGAATTGTTTGTCAGTTGTGAACATCAAGCTTTCATAAAAGGAGATAGGTGGAATAACTTAATTTGTCATAGGAATAGTTTGGTTTAATTAGTGTCTTCTATTGAAGAAAGTGAAAATATGTGTTTTATCAAACTACATTGGAATTTTTTAATCCATCAAAGGGACACCTTCATTCTGGATAAGGTTTGAACTACCCAAATGTCTGTGCCAGAACGGCTATATTACTTTCTGGGAGCTGTAGATGTGGATCACTCATGCCCCAGTATCTGTCTATTGACTTTGCTCCACTGCATAGTAACATTTCACAGAATCACAGAACCACAGAATGGTTGAGGTTGGAAGGGGACCTCTGGAGATCATCTAGTCCAACCCCCCTACCAAGCAGGGTCACCTAGAGCATGTTGCACAGGATCACATCCAGAGGGGTTTGAATATCTCCAAAGGAGACTCCACAACCTCTCTGGGCAACCTGTTCCAATGCTCTGTCACCCTCACAGTTAAGAAATGTTTTCTCATATTCAGCCAGAACTTCCTGTGTTTCAGTTTGTGCCCGTTGCCTCTTGTCTTGTTGCTGGGCACCACTGAAAAGAGTCCAGCCCCATCCTCTTGACAGCCTCCCTTCAGATATTTGTACGCATTGATAAGATCCCCTCTCAGCCTTCTCTTCTCCAAGCTGAACAGGCCCAGCTCTCTCAGACTCCTCTCATATGAGAGATGCTCCAGTCCTCTAATCATCTTTGTAGTCCTCCACTGGACTCGCTTCAGAAGCTCTATGTCCCTCTTGTGCTGGGGAGCCCAGAACTGGACACAATGCTCCAGGTGTCGCCTCACCAGGCCTGAGCAGAGGGGGAGGATCACGTCCCTTGACCTGCTGGCAACACTCCTCCTAATGCACCCCAGGATACCATTGGCCTTCTTGGCCACAAGGGCACACTGCCAGCTCACAGTTAACCTGCTGTCCACCAGGACTCCCGGGTCCTTCTCTGCAGGGCTGCTATAAATTTCCTGTAAATCATTGCAGCCTTTTTGTGCAGTTGAGTTAAAATTATAAACTGCTGGGTCCTGTGAGTGCTTACCTGCATGGGAGCTGAAATTGAGGTAGAACAAGGACAGAAATGTCCTAGAATTACAGTTTCTGTCGGGTACTTGTTACTTAAGTGAATGCGCTGATCTACAAAGACCTAGTTCATACAAAATATTTGTATGTTTTGATGTCTGGCTATATTTTAAAGTATGATTTAGAAATGCTGAAACACTCTTCCTCAATTACAAATCCTGAAATTTCCTGACTGTTTTATTAAAGATATTTTTAATGTGATTCTTTGCTTTAAAGAAGTTACACATTTGGATGTCCCATGTTAATTCTAGAGTAAAACTATTACAAAATACTAGAATTTTCCAACAACAAAAACTTTTTGATTAGCTGTGTTCAGTGTTTTTTGAGTCCAGAAACTAAAGTGTCATACTTAAAAGATTGTGAGTCAAGTGACAGCTTTCAGGGAAAACTTTTTTTCCTCGAAAAGGGAACATTTTTCCCTTGAAAAAGGGAAATTGAGATGGGAATAGCCATTTTTTCTAGTAGGTTCCTCTGCTTTTTCCCAGCTCAGAAGTAACTGGACTTCTGAACATGTAATCCTGTTATTGTTAGAAAAGCTTCTTCAGGTCAAAGGTTTAATGATTTTTCTTTTTAAGCTTTTAATTACTCTTTCCCTTCTAGACTTCATTGAATGTTAAGCCATCATCCTTGTTTTACAGAGGGAAAGATTGAAATATTAGACCAGTATAAATGCTTAAAATTTCATTAAAAAAAAAATCACTTTGACCTGCAAAATTTTGTATGTGTACTGTTATACCATATGTGTCTATTTTAAGATTTACTGTAGTAAATTGCATTGTGTCAGTTGAGCCTTGAAGTTATTTTTTTACCCGACCCATGCCTTTGATCTACAAAAGACAGTAAACAACTATTTGAGTAGCCCTTACACCCCAGCAGCTGGATGTTGTTTTATGCCTGCAGTAACCACCACGTAGCTTGTATCCACTTGGGGGCAGAAGAGAAAGCTCTAATGGGGAGCCCTCAACTATGGCCACACATAAGCAATTACTTAGATTCATGAATCTTGCTGTATCTTCACAGTCTTCAAGAAGAATGAAGGAGTTGTAGTAACTTGAACTGTCATGTCTTCATAGTAAAGCTTCTAATATTAAAATGGTCTGAAATTGGTTTTTCTTGGAATTGACTGACAAGTATTTTTCAAGGTCTTTACAAGTTTCATTTCTCTTGAACATTATTGTAATTCACCTTTTTTTTTTCTCCCTTAACAATTTTAGCCTCCAGGAGGCAGCAAAAATTTGTGGGATTTAGTTGCTGTAATAAAAGGACAAGACGACAGTCTGCTTCCACAAAACTACTGCAAAGGAATTATGCATATGAAACATCTCATTAGATTTAGAATGGTAAGTTGAACATAACGTTACGTGAAAGTGGCTAACAATCCATTTAGTATTTCACTCTTTAAAAATAGCACTTACGCTTCACAAAAGGGTCACAACTTATTACACGTCTGAAGATATTTGTGCAGTATCAGTTCTCTGTGCAATACTAATCTTTTAGAACAATGGCTTCCAGGTGAGTCTGCATGACTGTTAAAAATGCTAGTGCTTCTATATTCAGTAAAGTCAAATTCTTTGACTGTATAAACAAAGTTTGTAGTTGTGTTCAGATGCAGGGATAGGGGAATTCATATCTGAAAATGGAGGAGAGGCAGCAGAAATATGCAAATATGCTCTGTGCTGTCTGGAAGGAGGAGTGGAAAAGAAAGAACCTGTCATTAACAGAGATACACAGCTGAAGAGTGACTTGAATGTGAAATTCCAGAACCAGGCCACAAATTCGTTTGTAGCTGCGTATATGAATATCCAACCAGATGTACAATTTGTACAGAATATGGAGATACGTGGTTCTGCCAGGGACTTCTCAGGGAAACTAAATAATCCCATACTCTGACTGGATTGGAAATAGAGAAAAGCGATCTAGTGGTATGGATCAGGCCATGTTTAACTGCCCTCTCACAGGACTAAATACCTGCCAGGTATTACCTGATGTTTGCTGTTGTAGGCTGTCTCTTTTTCATAAGTCACAAGACTCTCTTAAAGAGTGGCTTTAAAAACCTTATGTCTCTTAAGTGATGGAAATTTTCTATTGGTAATACTGACCGTAATTATAGCAGCTGCTCTGCTAATACTCTGAAAGAGGCAAAAAACAAAACATGCAACAACTAATTGTCTCAGCCAGCTAGCCTATAAAGAAGAAATTCATTCTTGACCCCTGCAGTGCAAGCAATCTCTTATCCATGTAACTTGATTTCATAAACTTATAACTCAGGTGAGCCAGAGTAACTGCAGTAATTGGTGATCGTTCTGTGTATCTGAGTTAAGCGTTCACATTAATTAAAAGCATTTTGTCACCTTTTTGCTGATTCAGAATCTTGTTTGAGTGCTGTAGGAGAAAGAGGGGTGAGGTAGTGCTGACATCCTGTGTATGTCTGCTAATACCATTTTTTCCTTAGGAAATAATGATATTGCAGTAACTAGACATTTCAGGAGGTAATAGAGACCTAGAGCAAGTGTGTTTTTTTCTTCATTTCTAGCAACCAGAGTTGATTTATTGGGTATTTTAACATAAAAATGATACAGAAGATAAAGTTGCCAAATAAGAAAGTAACATAGTTTGATTTAAAAAAATAAAAATAAAAATAAATCCACAGATGTTTTGCCTTTCTTAGCAGCTGACATTAGTCTACATTGCAGTTTACTTTGGTAAAGAACGTTCTCAGGTCATTTTCCATCCTCCGCGTATGGTATTGTAAACCCATGAAAAGCCAAACGGTCTCTCTACGTGCATTTTTGGTAGATATTAAACTTAAGAAGTGAGAATTCTTGAAATGTGAAGTGAAGCTCGTCTTTGCTTTTAAATGTTAAATGTGATCCTGTTGCAGCTCATTTCTCAGACTCTGCCAGATGAAGAAATTCACTCTTATCTCTTCAGATGATAGAAAAATTGCAATTGTTAGGAATATAAGTCATGTATTGGTGGTATGGTTAATGGGGTGTGACAGATCAGAATACACGTTAAACCCACTGTCTTTTTATGATGGACATCAGGGTGGATTAGTATTACATATGAGAAAATGGTTGAGAATGAAATGAAAATATGTAGAAGAGATTAAAGGAAGATAAGGAAAATATACGTGTGCATCAGAACACTAACACAGTTGTTTTAACAATATAAATAGTTCACTGTAATCTCATGGTAATATTTTCCCGTTAGTTAACTGTAATCTTACTGTAATCTCTTCCAATTAGTCTTTTTTTTCAAAAGGATTTTTTTCTTAAATGATAGCTTTTATATTGCATTGTAATGCTTGTTTATAATTCATTCTTAAGAAAACTTGTTTTCATCACAGAAAAACAACTAGAGTACTTTTTTTTTTTTTTTTTTAATTTCTCTTTTTATCAGTCCAGAGCACAAGAACTGACAACAGTAAAAATGTCCAAGTTTGGAGGTGGTATTGGTGCACCAAGCAAAGAGGAAAGGCTTAAAGAAGCTGCAGAAATACATTTAAGATTAGGACAAATTCAGCGATATTGTGAACTCATGGTAGAGCTTGGAGAGGTAAAATATCAGACCATTATTGAAAAACAATAAAATACAGAAGTTTGTGAAAACCAGCTACCCAAGCAAAAGTGATACACCAAAAAAAGGGATAAGAAATCCAGAAAACAGTGATCTTGCTCCAGTTATATTGTTTTTAACATACACAGACTAATGCATAACTCATTACTTTTTTTTAACCTTTTGACGAATTTATTGTGATGGAAGAAATGTGAAAAATAATTAAAAATACAGCTCTTTCCCAAAATAAAATGATCAGATAAAACATATTGCTGCTTTCTTTTAGTGGGACAAAGCTCTCTCAGTTGCACCTGGTGTATCGATGAAATATTGGAGGAAGTTAATGCAAAGGTAAAGTGATTAAAAATACAGTGCTGAACTGTAGCTTCTGTTCATAAAATAACACAAACAAGTAAGAAAGATAAATGCTAGTATCAGTACTACTTGGCTTCTCTTACAACATTCTAGTGGTGTTACATTTTGTTCAGTAAGCTTTGGGCTGGAACTGTCAGGTATTTCAACAACGATTTGGGGTATGTAAATCAAGTTAAAATGTTAAGCATAAATTAAAAGTTTAACTGGAAACTCTTTATCCAGTAGAGTTCAGTATTCTTACAACTTGCAAGTCTTCTGAGATCTGGAAAAGCAGATGGGTTTCAGTGAACTTTATATAGCTTCATCTAACACCTATGCCATAAAGTTTAGTGATCAATTGTATATGTAGATCTTTCTTGTTTATTTATTCATTTGTTTAATTAGGAGAGCTGATCAGTTAATTCAGGAAGAAAATGATGATGTCATCCCATACTGTATAGCTATTGGAGATGTGAAGAAACTAGTTTCTTTCTTTATTTCAAGAGGCCAGCTTAAAGAGGCTCTGCTTGTTGCACAGGTATTGTTACATATACCAGTGTATGTAATAGCATTTAGCTATTCATTTCTGATACTGAAGATGACAAGCATATTTTAAAGGCTAGCTCTGTTCACTTTTGCAAAATGGCTAAATAATGAAACCCTACTCTTTACTTTCATGTTCTATTGGCCTGTTTTTACTTAGAAATCATAAAAAGGTATGTCATGCTTACACATTTTAAGCCTGATTCTTCTAAATTGCAATCAAACAGCGATAATGAAAACTGATATATTAGAGTTTGGTTAAAGTAAAATAACCCAATTTTTATCAGTCAGATCTGCCCTTAACTTTTAAGGCATGTAAGATTTCTCTTGCATTTCTACTAAGGTCTTGGTTATACTGCTTCCTATAGAATCTTTGGGTGAAACTGTTCAATTGCAGTAGTAATCAATATAGGAAATCAACTTTTAAATGAATTTGAAAAGAAGTACAAATAATTACCAGAAGGGACGTGTCACTTCTGCTTTCTAATGTAAACACAAGTTAAAGGCTGCACAAAACATGCAAGATTGCTATTTTGTTTCACTCTTTCTCCCTGTTCTATTCTTTTTGAGCAATTTTTGCCTGCTTAATACAGCTTGTTAAACTGTCAAGATTCATCCCTGGTACATTTTCTCATGCGTGCGCGTTCTCTAGTGTTTAATTGGCTCATACCTGGGAACTTGAAAGCATTTGTATTGGTCCCTTAGAAACTGTCTATCTGTATGTTGTTAAATTTAACAAGTTCTAAAGTTTGAACCTTAAAGCACCTTAAAACTTTAGAAATAGCTTCACCTTTTTATTTATTTATTTATTGTAAGACAAGCATTGCAGGGTTGGCTTTTGTTACAATTAACAGAGTAGTCTCTGTCTCAAAGGTTTAATCAGATAATATTAAGCAATAAAATGCCAGGACTTCCCCTTTTAACTAAGCCTTGAGTTTTAATGTCATTATACAAGCTACACCTTAAGGGACATGAAAGAATTTCATTTTAAGCCACATTGATGTCTTTTCATTTAACATTAGAAATAATTTATTGCCAGAAACAAAAGAGGTTTGGTTTCTGCCACTATATAAACTTTTCCAGATTGGCTGGAATTCCTATCGAGGTGTGTCCATGGAGTTCATCCTCTACTCACAGCCTCTTGCTCCTAGGAGAGTAAAAAATCAACCTTGCAGTCTTCACTGTCTGTTTGAAGCTTATTCAAAAGCTGGAAAAAATCATCTATGAATACAAAGGGAGGAAGAGGTCTCTTGCTTCTATAGAATTTCTTATATGGCTGAATAAAACCAGGCTAAGATTAGCTATGAATAGGTTTGTTGGTTTAAACATTTCCTTTGTTATAATTGGGCTTTAGAAGAATTTTTAGAGATCTCAGATTTATTTTTGTTGAAAATAACATTTCATGTTAGTTTTGATTGGCACATTAATGAATCTGTCATTTTTTTCACTTCTAGGCAGCTTGTGAGGGAAATATACAGATGTCACCACTCTCCACAATGAGTGGGTCTTCAAATTCTGATTTAAACAATGCAGATGATTATAATGAGTAAGTTGTTCTAGTTTATAACTAAAGCCTCATTTTGGTGCAGTATATAAAATCATAAGGGAAATAAACCTTAGGTGGTTTAATTTGGCAACAGCAATGTAGAATTTGACAACAAAATATTACATCTTCTAGTATTTAGTTGATAGAGAGACAGTTATCAAGTAACTGATGCTACACTGTATAATCCCCCCAGTTATGCCCCTTTCTAGCTGAATTTTTCATATGTATTTATTATAAGTATCCTTTTTTTTTTCTTGATCTTTAAGGAGCATTTCTATGCACTTAAATATTTTTAAATATTTATTTACATTACATTTTATTATATTTTATTACATTAGAACTTTGGGAAGTGTAGAGTAAGATTTAGCTTTAGTAAGTATCTGTGAGACCTTATGTTTTATGCATCTTCTCCTGAAAGCTTCACTGTTTTTTATCAGTGAAGTTTCTGACAATGTACACTAACAGCCATATTTTCTTTGTGTGTGCTGACAAAAGAAGCCATGCATCTCTCCTTGTTCAGAACAATACTTAAAAACCTAAATCACATTATCAAGCTGTATGTATAGTAACAAAAGCATCTTGGAATCTTTGTAGTTACTTCATTTACATGCACAGTTTTTGAGCAGTTGGAGGGATATTTATGCAGTGTTCACAGGTACAGAATAAATATCCAAATATTTGATCTCTCTTTCCTCAGTCTGAAAAGGCATTTCCATACTGGTGTGGATTTTGTGAAACTGAGCCACCTGAATGTGCACCAACATAGGTGGATTCAGTTCAAACCAATTGCATTTTTGACTGTTTGTGGTGTCATTATTTGCAAGTCAAATAAAGAAATTTTAGGGTACAGAAGCAAATGTAGTGGCTTGTATCTAAATTCAGAGCCAAACAACTCCAGCCTTAAACTGATCTTGCTGAATTCATGTTTTGTTATTGCAGGCTCCTTCAGAAGGTCAGTAAAGAACTGGCAGAATGGTATTTCCAAGATGGCCATGCAGTGCTTGCAGCATGTTGTCATCTGGCTGTTGAAAACATAGAGGTAACATTGGCTTCCTTATTATATCTCCACATATTAATAGTTTTTTCAGATGTGTGTGCCACATTCTAAATTCTACTAGCTAAACTTGGTATTTGCTTTGTATTTATTTATATAGAGACCTTGATCCTTACAGTATTGAAGTTAGTGGCAAAACTCCCCTGATTTTTTTTAAATTCAAGATTTCTCTCATGCACAGAAAGTATGTTGTTATTTAATTGAATTTTAGTAAATACAGTATTTTTTTATACCAGAAAATATATGTCACCTGCGTACCTTACATATACACATAAGTATTATTGTTTTCTGTTCATGGTGACTCAAGACCTACTCAGGATTGGAATTTCATTGTACTACAAAGAATGCAATCACCACCAAATTTGCAATGTAAATGAAGTAAATATGAGGGGGGAAAAAAAGCAGCCTAAAAATGTGGCCAATATGTAAGAAATATTTGACTTTCATTTTCTTTGTAGTTTTACAAGTTATTTCTTTTCCTCATTCTCTCTGGACTTTGTTGTTGCTGACCCAACATGTTCTTCCTTCGCTATCCCCCCCAAATGAGTAAAATTCCATCTTAACCTGCTATTTAGAGAAAGCAATAATCAGTTAATGCCTGTATTTCAAAACAGACGAGCTTCAAATTTTGTGTAGTCTCTTACAGTTTAGTATGCTATCCCTATCAGCAACTCCAGTTACCCAAAGAGGATAAGAACAGGAGAGTTATTCCTGTTTTTTTTGATTTTCCCCATTTAATCAAAAGAGGGGGAAATATGTACTCTGAATGCTACTGTCCTTACCTAGGACTAAAAGGAAACACTATCGTGCTTGTTATGTATGATGTTCAATCTCTTTGAATAAAGGAAGTTTCTGCTAAAGGAAATTTATTTGTTTATTTGAAAACTGATTAACATATGGTACATGATTGTCTCATTCAAGAGGCCCAAACTTTACATAAAAGTAGCTTTAATTAATGCTTATTTTGTCCTTCTGTAAAAGGCAGTGTCATAAATGAATGTCATATGCTCAATGCAGTGAATCCACAAAAATGCTTGTGTCCCTTAATGATATAATTTTTTCATTGAGCAAGCTTGCGATGGCAAACCTGATTCGTGGAAATGAACTGGAGTTGGCAATCAGTGTGGGTACTGTCTTAGGAGAAAGTGCAGCGCAAGCAACACATTATGCCCTAGAATTACTAGCAAGAAAATGTATGACAGTAACAACATGGTAAGAATTTTTTACTCCAAAGAAGATTTATTTATTTTTTTCCCCTGACAAAACAATAAAGATGTTTCTCATTCTGAAACGTGTATATATACACCAGACCACTATGGGTAGATAGATGTCTGCTTTGATAAAAATTAGACTTATGAAGCACAGAGAATGCAAATGTTCCACTTTAATCTCAAAATACATTATGTATGCACTGGAAGTGAGAGAAGAGTCATTGTCATTTAGAGTATGAATTGTGCTGAAAAAGCTGGATACATACTTTGGCAATAACTAGCATAGTAAGTCCTAGTCTGTACTGAGTAAAAATGACTGCTTCAGACAAAGTAAGGCTAGAGTTGAGTTATAAAGTAAAAAAGATAAAGTAGTTCAAGTGGGATCTGCAAAGTGATTTTAAGTACTTGCTTTACAATATAAAACCCTAAGAGGCTGAGGAATTATTTTATATTGGTATTGGATATACAGAACAGCTGACAAGATTTAAAGATGAAACAGGATTACTGTTTAATTCTGCAGGAGTAGGTCATTTCTCTGTTGCATATAGGGGAAACTTCATCTCTCTGCTAAATTTTCTCTTCTTCCTCATAGTGGTTTTACTTTGGAGGATACAGTTTTGGTCTGTTTGTTGTCTACCAATGAAGCAGAAAATCTTGCTAAGATACATTTGGAAGCTGTACAGTGTTTCAGAATTGACATTCAATAAACAACATGTGTTTAAACAGATATTGCAATCAAGCCTCAGTTTTCCTGCTAAAGTTGGTATTTGCTCAGGCATCCAGGGGTAGCCTGAGAGAAACACAGTGGAACTCCTCTCTACAGAGCATTTAGCCTAGACAAAGAAGCACTACCGAAAAAGATATAATAAGAAATGGATGACTTTCTGCTTTGGATTTGCAATGATTTAGCATGTCCACATCGCACCAAGTCTAACAGAGTTGTTTCAGCAACTCCATCTGCATCTTGTAAAGTGTCTGAAGCTCTCTGATCTCCCAGCATTCGTTGTGAAGAGTGATTGTTATATAGCCTCCATTAGGAAGCACTGGAGGTGAAGTAAAGCAATGTATATATCCAGTTCCATAGGTAAAACTTGTTCTGATCTCAGTGCTGTAAGAAATGCTGTAAAAGTACAGCATTTACATAAGTATGTATATAAAACTTCTGCAAGCATATGGCATGTCTACACTGAAGTCTACATGGGTGCGCATGATAAGATTTTGAACTAGTGTAGTGTATGTTGCCCAAGTATACATCTGGCTTTATCAGTGCATTCCATGTGCTATACAGAATACCTATTATAGCTATACCATGTATTCCTGGATTATGATTTGCAGCCATTACACGATATTTTTCCATTCTGTAGAAAAGATCAGAGATTCATGAATCTTCATATTTTGTAATAAAGAGATGCTGACAGCATCGCATAGTGTCCTCTGGTCATCTGCATGCATAAGATGATGTAGGGTGAAGCTGAAGTTTGCGGGCCTCTGAGCCTGTTTGAAGGGCTCGCTTTTTCTTTGTACCAATTGTTATGCTTAGGGAAATCCACCAATCACGTACGTTCCATTGCAGAGAAACATTTAATTGTAGAGACCTTAGGGAATACCAAAAGGTTGAGTACTAATGAAATCAATTATTGGTGGAATGGTTTTTTGTTGTTGTTGTTTTAGAAATGCTCTAAAATATAAAATCGAAATAAACAAGTCAAAACCAAACATGCATACCCTTCCCAACCATTCCAATCCACAACCTTGGGAAAACATGCGAGTGTTTGGGGAAAATGAGTGAGAGTTTAAGAACACCATTTTCATTTGTTTAGCACCTAAATACTGCTAAAATGAACTTCCTTCTGCTATTTAGAAGGGTAGTGGCATTTTATTTGAAACACTGAATTCTGCATATCCTGACTCAGCCACGTTATTTTGTTCTTTATGCTACTAAATTTTTTCAATTTGATTCTTAAAAAAACATTCCAGGTAACACAATTTTAAGCCATTATATGAGGGTTCCTTTGTATTTTTTTGTAATAAACATTTCAGTTTTCAGCCGAGCAGTTTCTAATTAATTTAAAAAAAAATTATTGCATTTGAAGGTGAGTACATGTGACTAGGTAATCTTGAAAACAGTCTAAAAATTTGTGAAATATACTATATTCTGAAAGGGCCTTTCTGTTTCTTGTAAAAGTGGCTATTTAATAATAATAATAATAATAATATAATACATTTTCCAAAGACTTTTTGGTGCTAGGTTTGTTAGGTTATCAGAAGGCATTAGAAAGATTTCTTTTGTAGTTGAACAAAATCAGCTAACCTGACTCTTAGATTTGCTAGTTTATTTGCTAGTTGATTTGTAGTTTAGATACTTTCTCTCTATTAGATTTTTCCTTTGTGTACGAACTAAGAATACAAAACAAAGTTTTGTTCATTACTGTTTCAATGTCTTCCTTTTAGCTCTCCATCACTTGGATACAGGTATTTTGCTTCTTTCTAGAAAGAGATTAGAAAAGCGTGTGACTTCACTAATGCTAAAAATAAGCTTAAACTGTGTCCTCATTATTTAATCATGGTCAATGATTGAAAGTGGGATGGAAAGAAAGTACAAATATTGGACAGCAACTTACATTTTTAAGCCAAGGACAGCATTCTGACAAGCCAAGGGAACTCGGTAGGAGATTTTGCCTTACACAGGGGCAAGTCAGTCTTGTGGGTCACAGGGAAAGTGATGTCTGCGTGAATAGGAGAGAGACAGAACAACCAGAATAATCAGTTACTACTAGCTCAATATGGTTTTTTTTAAATAAGTTGGTAATATTTACATGTGCGCCCTTCAGCTGCTGCTTGTGTAAAGTAGGGTGGGGGAAGTAAACAAATAGTAAGAAGTAGAGAATATTTCAGAAATGTCAGTTTGTTAAAGTACATTTTCTTTTTTTGTGGAGGATGAAAATAGGTATCATTCTTTTCTTGTATAATCTCTTTTTTGTAATATCACAGAAGCTATAGCCATTCTGAATGACTGAGAGATGCTTTATGCTGATGTCATGCTGCTCTAGAAGCAGAATATGGTTTCATGACAGAGCCACACTAACATCTTTCTTTCAAATTGGAGAGGTCCTACTCTCCCTTCCCATCCCTGTTCATGTATTCCTCCATATCACTTTGAGGTGATTCTGACACTTGAGGATTGCACAGTTGTTTTAATTCAACCGACTAAAGCAACAGAAAATTAATTTCATTTAGGAATTAAACTCCCCCCAAAAGATAGATTTTTGCAAGGTAGTGACCTGGATCTGCTTACCTTGTGATGATATGAGCATCGGATGAAGGGATGAGGGACAGGATGATGCCTTTGAAAACAGGAACAAAAAGATACAGGAATGGAAAGGAAGTGGAGATATAAGGGAAGGAAGAGATAGAACCTCCCTCTTTAGGCCTTAGTAAGCTACTGATTGAAATTTTAAGCCTCACTTATTGCACCAAAAATAGATTCAGAGACTGAAGTTGCTTCTGTTCTTCTCTGGAAATAGCTTTTTTTTTTTTTTCTTCCCAGTAAACTCCTCTGTGTAGAAGGAATGTAAAAGAGAAAACAATTTCCTTTTATTACAAACTATCAAGAGTAACATGTTGTCTTGTGTTTGTGCAGGGATTTAGCTGCTGATCTTCTTATGATGATTCCTGATAATAAACTGCAGTTGGTAAAACTATGCGCTTTTTATCCTGGATGCATAGCAGAAATAAATGACCTACACGAAAAGGTACAATGAAAAATAATTTACCTGAATACTAACAAGAGGTTATGTAATGATTTGTTTCTTAATTTCAGAACATTTAAGGCCAAATAAATTAAAGATTATTTTACATGTTTAATATCTTTTTTTTTTTCCTCTTCTGGTCTTCATTGACTTTATTTTCAGTGCAAGAAGAACTTCAGTTCTTTAGTTCTACTATGTGCAGGATTTCCATGGCACAGGTTACTTCCAGAAGTAGCTTATGGTCTTCAGAGTTACTTTTAGGATCTATAACCTCCTCATCACTGAAGTGTGGCCTAATCATGTCTTGGCAGATCACCTTTCCATACTACCCAGAATTGTTTTGCATCTTATGTTTGTAATCTCCTTAGATCCCATCCCCCCTTTCTTCTTCAGCAGCGAAGAAATCTGCTCCGCTAAGTCCCTTAATGTTCAACTCAGGCTGTGCATCTATTCAGGAGTAGTAACAGGTTCATGAAATCATTACCAATTGAAATTGATATCAATCGTATTAAAGTTACAGAACCTTCTCCTTCAGTGTTCAGTGTCATCTCTGGTCTAGATGGCTTTTTTAATGCCTATTATATGGAGGTATGTCCTTCAAACAATGACTTCAGAGAGTTTGATCTTAATGTTATGTACAAGCTTCAGTATTTCTATGCATCTCAGATAATTGTTGGAATATTACAATAATTCTTTAGCAAAATCCTTATTTTCTAGTGTAATCTTCCTGATGTAGAAGAATGTATGAGATTGGCAGAGACGATTGAGGCAGATGGGGATATATTTGAAACTATAAAGTACTATCTGTTGAGCACAGAACCGGAAAAGGCTCTCCCTATTGGCATTCAGTATGTGAAAGGTACTTAAATGAAGAAACTTTTTTTAAGCATAAGTAATTTGTACAGCTTGCCTCTTGAGATACTTTTTTTTTCTATTTTTCAACAGAACAACTTCGTGGCTCAGATTGGACTTTAGATTCAGTCTGCCCATATCTTGATCTTCTAAGTTACATACGCACTGAACGATTAGTGTTGCATAAATGTAGTGAGTGAGTATGTTTTCCATGTTTATAAAAGTGCAAGTTTCATTAAAGGAAACATTTTGAGTCAAGAAACTATAGGTACACATTGTTAGTTTCATTTTTGTTGACCAGGAGGAGGGGTACAAACAGATTGCAACAAGCAGGTTAATTACCAGTATGGAGAATTGAATGTGGAATTCAGCTAAATTTAGCAAGAAGAAAAAATATATATATATTTATATTTTCCTCCTTCTTTCTCTGTGAGGCATTTACAATGGGTGAGTCAATGTTGGTCTTATTTGAAGAAGCTCACTTTGATCAGCTCCTGTTTCAGTTTCCTGAAGAAAAAGAGCAGTGTTACCACACACAGCATGGGTTTTTATGTCAAAGTGTAAAGCAAATTCAAGTTGTCACTCTTAAAATTAACTCTAAAATAGTTGGATTGCTGTGGTTCACCTTTCATAAAAATGTGGTTGAAGCTAGGCCTGGGTGTCTGTACAGGTGTATGTGTGAAGAACTAAAAGGAGCATAAAGCTTAACTCTTACCTCTGGCCTGCAGGGAAAATTGACAATACCGAAGACTATACAAATATGTGGGACAATTTTATTTACATTTGAGAGTTTATCACATTAAAAGGTCTGAGTGACATTCTTTTTGTAGCTTTATGTGACTGGGCTTAATAACTGTGTTATGCTTGCTATTTAACATTTAATCATTGAGATCAGTACACAGTAGATGAAATCTGTCTTAACAATTACATCACACCGCACAGAAAGTAAACAATCAGCAAACATACTCCCCACAAAAGATGGACTGAAATTAGTTTTAAAATTATATATTTTAATATCATTTTAATTTTTTTTGCAAATGCTTGAAATTGTTATTGTTCGTGATTATTACTTGTCCGTTTATAGATTTCGGAATGAGCTGCTGATTTTGTGTGGTTACATTGGTGCTTTACTTGCTATCAGAAGACAGTACAATAGCATTGTACCTGCACTTTATGAATACACAAGGTAATATTATATTTCAACAACACTTAGAAACCTCAATCTCTATTATGGTGTATGCCATAGGTAGTCCACACTTCTCCCGCACAAAAAAGTCTGAGGTCTCGGTTCTGTGATGGAGTGGTGTACCCATGCCTGCTATGGAGTTTTCTTTTTTTTGTGTGCATTATGCTAATAGAAGTTTCTGAGTTAGTGCAACAAGTTGTGAATTCAGGATTTCACTCAAACTCATAGTTCTTTATGAAAAACAGGTTATTAGAAGTAGATGAGTATTCAGCATTACTTCCATGCATGATTATATGTTGACAGTTACAGTTCTAATTTTGTATCTGTGTAGACCACTTGTGAAGACAAGGACAAGCTATGACTTTAGAGCTCATGACTGTGTGTTTTTTTTTTTTTTTTTTTCCACCGAGACACCTGGCTTGACCTTCTGGTACTCACTGACCTAATATTCCCTATCAGCAAGCATTTCACTTCGCCTAGCCCACTTGACTCTGTGTGGCCCAGCCTAATCCAGTCAATTGACTTGACCTGACTTGGTTTGGCCCACTTGACTTGATCTCACCAACTTGACCTGAGTTGACTTGACTTGGTGCACTCGACCTGACCTGACTTGGCTTGGCTTAACCTCACCCACTTGGCCCAACACATCTGACCTTACCTGACCTGGTCCACTTGACTCCACCCACTTGACTTCACTTGGCTTAGTTGACCTGATCTGACCCCTTGTGGCCTGACCCACTTGACCCAACCCAACTTGACTTTACTTGACCCAACCTGGCTTCACCCACTTTGACTTGACTGGGCCCGATCCACTTGACTTGAAAGGAGAAAGATCAAGATCTATAATATTTATCTTATCTGGTAAATAAAATAGGCTTATATACAATACTTTAGTATTCCTTCCTTAAAGTATAACCACTATTATTTAGTCTTCCTCTCTGATTTGTGAGGATACTGCTGTCCAGATAACTAATTTCCATTTCTAGCAATAACCTCTCCCTCACAATTTGACAAAACCAAAAAGATTTGATGGTGCCACTTGTTTTGATGGGTAGCGAGGCCAGGTCCAAGATGTCACTGATTTTGTAATGCAGTCTGCTTTGGCATTGCTCCAGCTAATATGCCACTACCTGCAGCTTTGCTAAAAATTTCAGCTTATTTATCTCTTCATCAAGAATAAACATTGCGTATGTGTTGTCCGGTCCTTTTGCACCCTAAACTGTGAGCTTTCCAGCACCTCCTGATGTTTTATCAGAATTTTCTACCAATGATAAATAAACATAAATTTAACATATCTTAGATCTGTGTGTTTGCCCCATTTCTTTGACTCTTCTCCATTAAATTCTAGACAGTACTCCTTTCCTCTTAGCCATCCTCATCCCTGAAAATGGGTGTGCAAATAGGGGAAAGGAAACAGGACTGGTTTTCTTTCTTTCTGAGCCCCAGGTTTATATAGTGAAAACAACAAAAACAAATATATGCTTTTACAGAAGGGATATCCTGATACAGAAACTAATAGGTTAGTGATAAACAGTCTTAGAGACTATTTGTGATGTGGTGGCTGTCAAGCTTTAAGTTTTTTCTGGGATTTAAAGAACGACTGAACAAAACTGCTCTAAATGTTCTCTGAGATTGCACAGTATTTTCAGGATTCATCGGTTTTTAAATTCCAACCCATCTGAAACTGGACATTTATATGCTTAAGCTGGACATTTTTAAGGCATCCCAACAGAGATTGAAGTATGCTGAATTAGGTCAGGTAGTAACTGTCAGTTGTATTATATTTTGATTAAAAAAAAAAAAAAATGGATGTTTTTTGAGACTTTGTCTTCAGCAAGTAATCAGAAACTTCCTGAAACTTTGTCTTCAGCAAATAAACAAGGCTGTCCCAGAGCAGATATTGAACCACTGTAACTGTATTTTTTTTCACATTATATATATGCCCTTAGTTTTAGTAAACTTGTCATTATCAAAGCCTTAAAATATAGAAGGGCCTCAAAGAAAAAAAAAAAGATAATTAAAGAGAAGCTTAAATGCAAAAGTATACTTTTTATTACTTTAATATTTTAAGGTTTTTGTATTCATGATTATCATGAAGCATTAAATGCTAAAGTTGTATCAAAAATAGTTTGGTATTACTATTGTCTATCTTATTTTTCTTTCAAGAAAATATTCATTATTAGAATTAATTTAGACTTTATTTTCATTCTTTTTCAGTCAGCTTTTAAAAAGACGGGAAGTATCTGTACCTTTGAAAATTGAACAGCTCTCTGAAGAACTAGATGCATGGAGAGCTTGTACTCAGTTAATCAAGTAGGTGGAAGATACAAAATTAGTATGAATGAGACTACTAGCATTTAAATGTTTAGTTGTAAATACAATATTTATCTCCTTTGTAAAATGTTAATCTGAATGTAAAAAATTAGTATTTTGTGGACATTAGTTTCTCACACAAACTATGATGCATGGTTAAAAAACAAGTATCTTTTGTTCACAGGCCTACCGATGAGTTGCCGTGCACCCCGCCATCCGAATCGCAGAAAGTGGTGTATTCACTGCTGGTGTCACGAATACAAGAGGAGCCCCTGAAAGGAATGATTGGGCCAGACTATGTCACTGGATCGAATCTTCCTAGTCATTCTGATGCTCACATCTCTTGTTTGACAGGGCTAAGGATACAGGTACAGGTTCAGAGAGCTGAGGTATTCTTTCTTGGTAGCATGGACTAGTTGTGAGGTTACTAGTTGTGAGTTGTGTGGTCTAAGGTCCATCCCATCATGTGGGAGGAAGAATGTTTTCCTTGTCAGAGTAGCAGAAGTTAGAGGACAAGTGCTGAGATCTGCTGTACAAGAAAAGCTATATAAAGAATCATACAGTCAAATGATTGCCCAGTTTCCCAATCCAAAAATTCTAAATTTCCCCACGAAAGACAGATTTCTTTTGCCAAATGTTCTTTTTAAAGTACGTGCAACTTACTAACTACTACCTCACAGCAGCTTGAGTAAAAAAACAGGAAATGTTTTATTTTCAACCACATACTGACATCATTCTGTTGTTAGCATTAATCATTATGGAAATGCATACTATAAAACTTACAATTCATTAATTAAAGCCAGATATTAGAAAAGTAAATATTCAAATATATTTATTTTTCACTTGCATAGGGCTTTATGATCAAAATATACTAGTCCTTTTAATGCTCTTCTGGTGTATGTTATTTCCATAAAGGGAAAATTGACAGGGCCTGAAAACACTACTCGAAGGCTCCTTTCTCCAAACACTGCCTCAGTGTGAAATGACTCTCTTATACAAGGCTGAGTCTATTTCCTCTGTCCAGTGCAAGAGGCCGGCCCAAAGAGTAACAGGGTTGTTCAGGGAAGAAGAGGGATAGTTTTGCATCGGAAACTGGAGATTGCAAAATGCTGGCGAGATCTTTGAGGTGAACAAAATTAACAACTGAGCACCCTCAGGTCCAAAAGGTTTGCTGCCAACACTTCCATGTTAGACCGGTGGTCTCTGCTATGGCTCAGAGGAAAATACATGCCACATGTTAGCTGTTGCTAACAGCCACAGAAAGCTGTCATTGTTATAATCCATTTGACAAGAATAGCAAATATGGTGTCACCAGTTTGTGGTCTACAATATCCTCATCTCTGGATTAGTGAATATTAGGAGTCATTGCTGTAGGCATGCAGATCAGCTCACAAATCATTGAGCTAATGCTAAGGTATAGTAACGTAATTGCTTGGTTTTACAGTTTTAAGTGGCAAGTTCAGGGAACATGCCTCCATAAAAAGCCACTTAAAACTAAATTGCAGCTTTGAGACTGTATTTTTTCAAATGAAGAAATTAGCAGATAGCTTTTCTCCCATCAGATAAATGTGTTTTGTCCTTCATGTTTTTCACAGTGAGCAGTTGAAATTGTTCTGTAGACTGCATGTAGCCTCCATGTTTTCAAACAATTTATTTATTTTTAGGATGGAGAAACCCCAAAATCACCACAGATAATTACAGACAGTGAAATAAGTACAATATTCTGAAGGAAAAATGTTACCTCAGACTCTTATTCTAGAGTTAAATTTCACCTGAATTACTGACAAACATAGAATACAACAATTATAAAAATCAAAAAATGTAAAGATTAGAAAATGTTGGGCCTCCAGATTTTAGAAGATAATTAGTTCTCTTAACAATTGCAATTATAAATTATCAAAGCTTTTGAGTTGACTAGGTACTATTTTTACTTGATCTCAGATGCAACAAAATGTGCACATCTTTGTGGTAGTCTTTACTCAATACATGTGTACTTTCTTTTTCTTTCCCTCTCCAAACATTTTTGCTGTACAGGGTCCAGTGTTCTTCCTTGAAGATGGAAAATCTGCTATTTCACTGAATGATGCTTTGATGTGGGCCAAAGTGAATCCTTTCTCACCGCTAGGAACAGGAATACGACTTAACCCATTTTGATGCAATGTTTTCCTCTGTACTTTGTAGCGCTTAAAATAAGTCTGGAGGTTAATACTGATTTAACCTTGATTGTCAAAGGACAGAAAGATGGCAGTTGAGCCCTCCTGAAAGGCAATTACTTGGACTTTGAAAATTGTAACATGAGAACAAGAAAAAGATTTCTATATAAATGTTTGTTGATGATCCAAAGAAAAAGTTATTTGAGAATCCAAAGAAAAAAAGTCCGAACTTAATCGACAGCCATGTCTTTTTTTAAATAAGAACTGTTGTCAGACAATGCAGACATATTTCTGTTAGATTTGTGTAAACAAATGCCTTGTGAACCAAGTAGGCAACTATCTGCACATTATCAAATTACAGATAAACTGTGAAATTCATAAACACACTTTCAAATACATAGGAATAAGTGACTTTCTGGATAGCCACTGCAACCTGTTTTTAGAATGACTGGAATCCTGCAGCTCTTTCACACATTGTGTCGTCCCCCCCCTTTTTAATTTTAACTAGTTTTTACACACAGGATTCTATAGCAAAAGTAAAATTTCAAAAGTGTTTAGATGACTTTTTCATCCAGTTGTTATGTGCTTTAATAGCAGTACAAAGGTGTTTACTAATGTTTTGTTTAGATAGGTTTGAATATTTGGATTATATACTCTATTTTCTAATAAGTACATCTTCGGCAACTTTCCCCCTTATACTCTAACTAGAAGCTAAGATGCATAAAAACTTTTTTTTTTTTTTTAAAAAAAAAAGGGTTGTAAGGAACAAACAGCAAATGTATTGAAATTATTTAAATACATCATGTACATTTCAAATGTTTTCTTTTTACATTTTGTATTCGTTATAAATATACATATAGTATGATGGACCAGAAACAAACACTTGTGCATATATATATTTTTTACTAATGCTGTGCTCAAAGGGGAATAAAATTATGGCAATAGAATACTAAGAATATTTAAATTTTAAAGGTGTATATAGTATGGAATTTAATCATAAGAGAAATCTTATAATCAGAATTATTTACCTGTAGAAAAGATGCTTTGGTTATATTCTTTTTTCTTTTTTGCTTGATGGCACACAAGCAGAAATGTAGCTGACCTGTTACGTTCTTTGCTGCTGCTTTAAAATAAATGTTAAAATCCTGGTAGTTATATAAAATATAAAAAAAAGTTACAAATAGAAATTTGCAGAATTATTTCTAGAGAAACTCTTGTAAAATCAGAAGTAACACAAAGTCTTTTTAGTAGACCTTATCCAACAAATTCCCCAATAGATCAGTAAGCAATGCCCTCATCTAACTAGAAATAACAATGCCAGCAAGCCAGAAAGGTGGATGGAGATTAGAAATCAACAAATCTGTCTTTTATTCCTTTTTTTAAAAAGTTAGAATTTCATTCTGTCTGTTCTAGAGTATTATTACAGGATTTCTGGTATAACAACATATTGGAAAAAAAATCATAGCTGCTTTCTAATCTATACAAAACCATTTTTGTATATACCTAGGTGTTAGAACAATGTTTCACTTTTTGCAGGTATTGGTTGGAAAATGTTTTCCTTTGTTCAACCCTGTGGAGCTCGCGGAATTAGGGTTGGATTTCAGAAATAAAAATTCATAGTTTGTGAAAGAATTTCCCAGCAGTCACTACCTGATGGGTTGCCTGAAAGATTAGTCACCTTTTAGCACACAATAGCTATTACACACAAGGTTGTATGATGTAATACAAAATCAGAGAGCAAAGGTAAGAACTGAATGTGCAACCCTATGTCTGATGATAGGATCTGAAGGATTGATTCAACTGCCACCCTGTTATATTTCAAAACTTTTGCTGTGTCTGAAGGATTTTTACCAATACTTCATAGTTCAAATATCTTACAATATGTAGTATTACTGTATCAATTGTTGTGCCTAAGTTGTGCCTTAACATAGAATCTTAGACAAATTTACTCCCTCCTTAAATTAGAGAGTGAGGGTTAATAATTGTTTTCATTGTTGAAATACAAAAGTCAAAGGGCACTTTTTATATTAGGAATCCATCAGGTAACAGTCATTGTGAATAAAATGAGGTTGCATTTTCTTAAAGGTAATTGTACCCCATGTGGTGAGTGAGGGGAACATGCAAAAAAAAGTTGTAAGAAGTGTGTCTACTGCTAAAACTGTGGTTGCAACTGTCAAAACATAGCTACATTATTTTTGAAAAGAATTTCAGTTTGTTAATGTGTGACTTCATTGTCCAGCACAGCTAGTCAAATACAGGTATTTCCTCTTAATATTAAAGAATCCTTTGTCATCAAACAACTGTTTGACTCTTCTGTAAAAATCAGTATTTTTGTTTGTCTGAATGAAGTTTAGCAAGCTATATAGCTAGTGCTTTTCAGTTACTATAAATTTCAGTATACCTAAGATAAGAGTTCTACATCATTTTATCCCTATAAAATCAAAGTCATTGTTCTATTGAAAGAATCTGACCACTGTTACTAATTTGTCTGTAAGCTTCACAGCCTGTAGCCAAAGGTGAGATCCTCAGAGCAGAACGCTTTCCTAGGTGGGTTCCAAGACAATAAAAAAAAATGTCATGCTATGAACTCTTCCCATTGCAAACGCTGCCTTTAAAATGAGATGACACTTTAAATCCATGTTGTTGAACTCTTCATTGGGTAAAATTATTAAAATCCAGAATTACAACACTTTAAGATTACACTAATGCAAGAAACTGCCTTCATTCTTTACAGAGAAAACAAAAGTAAACTACCAAGTCTAGATACCTTTTGCAGAATAGGTATTAGTAGTTTTAAAATTTGAAGCTTTAACATTTATGTAGGAAAGAAATAAAATCCAGAATCATCTTTGCTCTAGGTAAAATTACTAGAACAACAGGAGGAAAAATAAAGCAAATTTTTTAAAAAAAAGCACTTGTGTTTTTTTTGATGTGGGCCAAAGTGAATCCTTTCTCACCGCTAGGAACAGGAATACGACTTAACCCATTTTGATGCAATGTTTTCCTCTGTACTTTGTAGCGCTTAAAATAAGTCTGGAGGTTAATACTGATTTAACCTTGATTGTCAAAGGACAGAAAGATGGCAGTTGAGCCCTCCTGAAAGGCGGGATATGTCTTCATATACTTCCCATGTAGTTACTATACTTTGTGGGTTCTGATCTTGTATCAGTACCATCTGTGTCAGAACATTTCACTGATAAATATCAACTCTAGTAAGAAATGAAGCTGAAAAGGAAGCTAGGCAATAGTATATAAACAAATAAAGTATTGTAGAAATAAATAATAACAAAAGCTGTACTGTAGAATGTGATTTAAACCAGGTTTTGCAATTTATTTGGCTTACAATAGAATTTTTCCCTAACAGACAGTAAACTTGGATTTCTCTTTGTTGATTATGCGGTCAACACAACTGTAATTGGAATGGGGTTTGTGTTTCAAAGTTCCATATCTCTCTGGTTAATCCTTTCAGTGATATCCTGGAAGGTGCCAAATATCCATCATAACAGAGGGTATGTCAGCTTGTTTCAGCTGGAGTTCTTCAGAATGAACATCTGTTTTGTCTCTGGTTTCTAAGGAATCTAGAAGCAAGTGGGGAAAAAATTGTAAAATTAATTTAAAAAAAAGGGGGGGATTGAAGATTAGACATTAAAACGCCATAATTTAACAGAGAGTGCTGTTTTAATCAGATTTAAATTTAGTGTACCATTTGATGGTTAAGCTTTTAAAGAAGGCCTCATTTTCCCCTGTGAAGGTATCGCTTTAACCCTACAGCTACAGTCAAAGCACTACTATCTTCTGAGGTGAAGCACTACTATCTTCTGGTGATTATTTAAACCAACATAGACTATTCCAGGAAAATGGAATAACATATACAAACAAGCTGTAAACTGATCAGTCAGATCACTTTGTGACTATTGCTATCAGTGTCCAAAACAGCCCAACATGATGGCATCTATGTGCATAGGGCCATCATTATGGTTCAGCATACACCTACGCACTGGGCTTAGCAACTTGCTACAGAGCTGACTATCCTGATTCATTTCCCACTTTTCCTGGACTAAATCCTACAGTTCCCTATGCAAGCAAGATTATTGCTTAAGTAAGGACTGGAGCATCTGCCCATTCACACATTCAACAAAATGAAGATCTCCATTATGTGCTGGAGGGAGAAAAACTGATTTCAGTATGGTGAATGTATTCAAAATAAATCAAAGTTCTGAGAAAAGTAAGAAAAGCACTTTTGAATATTAGAATAACTTCTACAGATGCAACACCAGAGAAAAAACTCGAAGCAATATTATATTCAAAGAAAAAAATACTGCCAAACCCCTCTAAGCTTTTGATTTTCTAAGAAATTATAGCTGATTTCTTCAATGTTTTTAAAGACAGAATCTCTTAGTTGCCTGTACAGCAAAAGTAAACCAAAACCACCCAACATTATAATCTGAAAAGTTTAAAAGGAAAACTTACGTGATGTGAGAAACATCTTACTTGATGTTTCATGATGGAGCAGACAATTCTTACATGATGGAGCAAACGATTCTTCCTTTGGGATACCAGCTGTGTTCGTAGAGAATGTGGTGCAATTAAGATGGTAAACTGCACGCTGACCGAAACTTTGTTTAATGTTAAACCGCCCTTGAAAGCAAAAACCACAAGCTGTTCGTTTCAGCAGTATGGCAAGCATCCGATCAGTTAGTTGATCAGTTCTCCAGTTTAGTTGCAAACAGTTACTATCCTTGCCCCCCCACTTGACTTAGACACTCAGATAATCATGGCAGCTGTATAAAAATAAAATAAACCCTCTAAAGACAAGGGAAAACATTAAACAGGTTGTATGGTTAAAGTGCACTATATCTTCTTTTCAAACAGAATGTTTTTCATATTTTTAAAAAAAATGTTTTCAGCATTTTTGGACGTAGTATGCATGAGATAATAAGCATGAAATGTTGAGATTGCACAGTATGTCCTGAAACCACACATTCTGAATTTGAACAACTTCAAAATATTTCAAGAGTGTAATCAGTACGTCACTGTAGTTAAACATATTACTTGGCAAAGTAGGTCCTCTACTGGAGAAAAACAAAAAACAGCAAAAAAATAATAAAAAAAAAAAGCAAACTGATCATATACATCATTCTGATGATCCAGAACAATTTTTTCATTTGATTTGATGTCTGTCAATCAGAATACTTTATCCTCTTCAAAAATGTTAAAGAGGTAGTTAAAAGGCACGCTACCTGAAATGATGTCTAATTTCTGTTTGCCTAAGTTTTGTTTACTCCTGCAACTACCACCGATATCAAGAAGCTGGGAGAACTTGTATACTCCTAGTATATGCAACACACAGAACACAAAAAATTAGAAGAGATTTTTGGCTTGGTCTGTGGCATAGAAGAGACTGATACTGGAACATTAGGTTCAGATTTGGTGCCGGCATTTTCAGAAGGATACTGGAAATTCACAGGAATGTGGAAAAAGGCTCCAAAATGAAAACAAACCAGCAAACTCAATCTAATTTGTGACACCCCGTGGGCATGGGCATGATGTTTTTTAATCGAGACAGGGCATCTTTCATAAAAAGACATACTTTAGTTGGTTGGTTATAAATTGGTTATATTGGTTATAAAGTTGAATGTAAGAAAATTCAGATGAAATGCAGTGGCCTGCAAGGAGGTCACTGAGGAGGTCAAAAAAGGCTAATGATCTCTTCAGACTTCAAAATATGTGAACTGGCTGCAATGAGACTGATGTATGACTGATGTATGTGCAAACATCTGCAGGACTGAGATTTTTTTAAAGGTCATATAGTTTGTCCTGCAGAAGAGAAGTGTAACAAACATTAAATTGAAGAGAATTATAGCCTCTGATTGATTTAAAAGTGTTTTTCACTCTTGAAGATCATTTGATAATACCAGTGAAAACCAGAAACACTCACGTGGATCCTCTTCCCTCTCCTGCATTCTCATTCTCATGTGCATATTAATGATGGCATTAGCCTTCTGTCTGTTTATGTTAAGACCGGGCTCCATCATTATTTCTGTCAGCCTAATGTTATTCTTGATAGCCCTGGAAGCTGTTGATCTGGCAACCATCGGTAACTGTGCCTGATAACAGTAGTCTGTAAAATCAATCTCCCTGTCTTGAAGTTTTTGAATTCTGGAAAAAAAAAAAATGTGTTCAGGAATTAATTACAGCAAGAAATGGCTAAATATTAGTTATTTAGTTTTTACAGTTACATAATGTATATTATTTTCATTTTGAACACAGAGAAACCAGTACACAAACTAATAGCTTGACCAAAGTGATAGGTAAAGAGCCAGCCTAGGAGCTGCAGGGAATGAAGAAGCAGTCAGTACCCAAGGGCTGCGGGCTCAATCCACTAAGTTAGAGCTTCTCAAACTCTTCTTTCAGAGTCAAATTTTACTTTAAAACACATTTTTCATTTACAACTGTGCTATTTCTTGCCAAATTAGGATAAGAACGGTATTGATTGATAAACACCAATGAAACCTTCTATAGGCATCCTCAACTCACCGTCTATTTGTTAGCATGGAGTAGATATCTAGCACCAGACTTTCTGCCGCTCCTGGTTTACAGTGAATCGTTCCCTCTATCAGTTCCTGGGAGAGGCTGAGGTTTTGTTTTGCAAAAAACTTTATGCAACAGGAAAAAAAAAATAGCTTTGTGCATGACCAAGTGCGAAGAAGACGCCTGTCCTGTTTGACTTTGTTATCCAAACTGAGATTTTTCTTGCTGCCCCTTGAAAATTTAGTTCACCCAGACAGGCTTTCAGTACGTCATTTGTGCCCACAGGAAAACAAGCCCAGTATTCCCCACAGCCACTGCTTATCCTGAGTGTGTCAGTTTTACACATCTCATTCTTGTGGAGCGCGAACTCAAAATGACAAATGTTAGACCTCATTAAGAAACCACCAATTACACATTAAAAATGGGGGGGG
>VXAA01001226.1:468222-482592 GCA_013399115.1 Anseranas semipalmata | reverse complement strand
TTGGGGAAAAAAACCATTTTTTTTTCAAATTTTTTTTTTTTTTTTTTTTTTTTTTTTTTTTTTTGACATTCTTGTTATGGCTTCTAAAAATCCTACTAGCCTTTTAGGGCCCCTAGATAGCCAATTGAGACAACCAACTGTTCTTAAGAGTGTTTTTTTTGTTGTTGTTGTTCTGTTTGTTTTTTACAGCAGTCAGAAGTGGTTTTGAAGGGGAAACATTGAATCAATGCCACTTGTTAGTTCACCTCCAAAGAGATGTCCATAGTTATTACATTACATTTCTTTGCTTATTTCCCACCCGTGTCTTATTTCTACACATGACATTCTGAACAAATCCAGTTCCCTTTGGGATATATTCATTCTCTCCCGCTCTCTCTGACACAGACCTGTAAAAGTTTTAAGGGACTCTTAATATCAGCTCCTATTTCTCAGGTACTTATAAAATAAGTAAAGTTTTCTCAGATTCCTTTACTTATAAAATAAAAGTATATATTTTTATGGACTTTTCATATATTATTATAAAGCATTTGATGAGACAACTCATTATTATTTGATTTTAAGAATTCTTGCTCTTTGCATTCATAACTGGGAATGGACTGAAACAGATTGTAATACACCTTGTAAAAACTGACAAGATTTTCACCAAAAAAACTATACTTCCAACACTCACATACTTTTTGCCTACTCTCAAAATAAAGAGCTTTACATGTACTTTAAAAATATATTTTTAAAACTTTGGGACAGTTGGCCAAAATTAAATGTATTTTTGATCTGAAATTGATGTGTCCTGTTTCTTCTTAACAAGATCTGAGACAGCCAATAAAAATGTAGTTTTAATGTAGTTTAATTGTGTAAACACCTAATAAACATAAGATGATGCTTTTTCATCTTGTATAAACTCTGATGCTGCTTGGTCAACTGGCTCTGGCCTGAGACTAAATATTACTGTGTACTTTTGTAGTTAAAAAAGGAATTTAGCTGAATGTAAACATATTCATTTTATAAAGCATAGTGTTAGCTTCCATAATATGTTGGGTTTTGTTGTTGTTGTTTTGTTGTTTTTTTCCAAATGTACAAATTATAGTTGCAAAAACATATGTAAAGCTTACCTTCATGGAGGAGCAGCAGTCTCTCCACTAAACTGCTTGGAGCAGCTAAATCAACAGGCCTCTCAAAATCCATATTTTTGGCATTTATGTCGGCTCCAAATTCAAGGAGTAAGTTTACGATCTCTGTACTTGAATGCTGGGCAGCAGCGTGGAGTGGAGTTTCCAAATGCTTTCCTTTCTGCACATTGGCACCTGGTGGGTATATGCGCATAAAGAGATGTAAAGAAGAGATTAACTAAAATTGTCACTGAGTAAAGATGTTGTTACCAAACAAACAAACAAAATCCCCACTGTCTGGGAATGCAACAGTTAATTTAGCCACTTTATTATTTTATTGCATACCACTATAGCTAACCATATCAGTGATTCTTTTGATCCCATCGTATCCTAGATAGTCTTATTAAACACAACTAGATTTTAAAGGAAAATACGTTATAAAAAGACGAAAAAGAAAAAAAAAAATCGAATTAGGTCATGTGAGCATCACTATTGCCCTGATTATAAAAAAGTACATGTTTAAGAAAATTTGCTACAAGTAAAAATATACTTTCCTTATGTAAGTGTTTAAAAGGAATCACTAAACTGGAATATTTAAATTAAAATGGACTAAACTAACTTGCAATAATGCATTTATGTTCATGAAAAAATGTCCCTCTAAGAATTAAACAAAATAGCTAGTATGGAAGAACTAGAACTTCCTTTATAAGCAAGCTGTTAATCCTTCCCAAAATTGGGTTAGCCCCAACAGTTTTCTAGACTATCCTATAAGGAGAAAAAAAAAAAAAAACTTCTTAAGAGAGATCTACTAATCTTTTGAGACAAAAAAATTAGCTTCTCTACCAAATTTTCTCATTCAATAAATGTTTTTTGCCTTTTCAATTCCCATTTGAGTAAAATATAATATCCCAGGCCTAGCAATTCAATTTGGAGTCTAAATAGGTCACTGTTAGCAGTATTAACAGCTTGAGAATACTTCCTTAGTATAATTCTCTTGCCTATTCCATTGTCTCTTTGCTTTTTACCTTCTAATACGCTCTCATAAACTGATCAAATAAAAAAAATCAGATAGACACAAGTAGTTACTTATATTTTCAACTTACATATCCTTTTCTACATCGGGGCAACAATGAATGCAGAATATCCTGTTACTGTTTTTAATCTATAGTAGTATTTGAATCCCAAAACATGCTAGTTATATTTATGGGGTTGTTCAACACAGAAATCATGAAATAGGACAGTTAATAACACAAGGAAACCGACTTCAAGAGAAATAATTTAACTGCTTGCTTAAGTTCTCAGTAACCTACAATTAACCAGAAAAAATAACTGAAGTGCAGTGATGGCAGGCTGTAATTATTCAAATATATATTTTCATTCATTGTTCTGCAGGACATTTGGGGATATGTTCTGCAGGACACAAAAGCCCTGTATCTCATTACCTGAAACACAGCAAATGATCCTTTATGCAGATTGTGTCCCTGGACTTAGGCTGAAACAGATTGAACCTCCAAATTCTATTTTTGTTAACTACATAAAATGATGTTTAGGATCAAGTGCCTTTTACCTTACCTCTTCTCTTTGCAGCTCAGCCTCTATGCTTTGTTAGAAAGATCTATCAGAATATGCTGAAGAATGAAGAAGGGTGGGACTATATTGCTAAAAAAAAAATCTCTTGAAAACACAATGGTTACTATATTAAAAAAAAAAAAAAACACCCTTTCTCAAAGCTAATTTTTACCTTTGTTTTTTCCTACAGAAAATGAATACCTACAAAGCTGAGGTAAGTGCTGAAAATTCTGAACACCCATTCCTATTGGTCTTGCTCCCTTTTCCCCTCATGTGCTTGCTATGCCGCAAAAAAATGAAAGATACGGTAAGTTATTATAAGCAAACACACATCACTGTAAACTTGCAAATAGAACCCTGCAAGCAAGTGTTCTAGTTTTGTTGACTGTGCACAGCTCACCTCAAAAGTGAGTACAGTATGCTTAATTCTACAAACTAGCGATACTTTTATTTAAATCATGACATACCTGCATAAAGAAGCTTTCGAATACAATGGATCTGCTGTGAAACACATGCTACATACAGAGGGGTTCCTAAATGAGGAAGATCTTGGTCAACGTCTATACCCCAGGATATCAGTACCTCCAGGCATTCACTGTGTCCTGTCAGCACAAAGCATAACAGTTTGCTCAACTTCAGTAAGCTGTCTCATACACGAAACTAGACACATTTCTTAACACTATTATTGAAACATTTGTCAACTACTCCGTGTTTGTTCAGCAGGTAATTTCTTACCTCTACTGGCTGCTTCATGAGTTGGTGATGGAAGACAGGACTCCCACTGAGCTTTGGCACCATACTCTAACAGGAGCTCAGCACATGCTGCGCTGCCTCTCGAACATGCATTAAATAAAGGTGTCACTCCATCAATTGTTGTAGCATTTACCTAGAATATATAAAATCTAGGTGAGAACAGAATTTAAAGAAAAGTAAATTTTTAAACAGAATATAGTTAGAAATTGCATTAAAATACCAGAAAAACTTACTGGATAGCATAAAATAGCTTAACTGCTCAGTCCCTGTGCTACTGTCTTCCTCTCACCACACTCCCCAGTTGAAATCAGTTTACTGTTATTCTTGTTAAACTATCAAATAAAACAAAATGCACCTGGTATACTAAAGATTTGGGCAGTAAATAATGTGGTTCTCAAAAGTAATTGCACTTAAAAAAAATCCACACCTTGTGTTGTAATGGGGACCTTCTTCTCTCTGTCAGACTGCAAGCTTGGTATTAAATGTGGGAATTATTTGCCATTTTCATCTGTGTTTTTAATCTCTGTGTTGGAGTGATATTTCACGGGATGAGACAAGGCTAATAGTACAGGCTTGCTCTTCTAATACCAACCTAGCCACCCCCCAAGTTTAACTGAATATTCTCAGTATGAGAGAATGACGAGAGAAAGTCAGCAAAATTGTGGGGGGTAATGATACTAAAAGAAGGAGCACAGGTATTTGGAAAGGGGACTCTCACCTATCCTCTTCCATGCACCCTCAATCCCATGCCAACAATTAAAAGTACTACAAAAATTGAGATAGGAAAATAGAATTTGTTCTTATACTTTTGTCTATAGTATCTATAGTTTTGTATCTATAGAATCCTTGTGCTAGCTGAAGTAGACAGGAATTGTTTTTTGGAACACGTCTATGTATTTTTTTTCTATTACTTAGACATATTCTAGATGTTTCTCAAAATTGAGTTGTAAGGACAATAAGTATTTCCATCACAAAGATCAGAGATCTGGGAAACTATAACTGTTGGTGAGTCTGAGGTCAGCACAGATTGTAGTGAAAATGGTTTGTGAATTCTCATTTTTGATTTGGGATGACAGAGGTCTGTATCAGGAGTACACAAAAGCACCAATGCTCTTTTGTACTCAGACCAAAGAATTTTAAGAGCACACAGTCACAATGTGACAAAAGATATGCCAGAGATATTAAAAGAAAAGTCTCTTAGAAGCCACTCAGTGAAAGAGGAAACCAGTAATGGGGAGAGATGCATTCAAAAGTTTAAAAGATAAATAATGTAATGAAATTCAGAGGAGAAATCAGGCTGGTGACACACTGCTAGCAGATCCTCTCCAATTCACTGTTCTGTCTCTGTGCCTTGCCAGCTCCCGTCTATTTTTCCTGTTACTGTTCTTCTGTTTGAGATCTACACTTACATATATATTTATGTAGTCTTTTTTTCATTTTTTTTCTTTTAACCTAACATCTCTCTAACAGCGCTTCTTTGACCCACCACTTTCCTTTGCTAGCTTTCAGCTGGCAGCTTATTGTAATTAAATTAAATCAATGCAATCAACAGGGAGAGTACAGAGAAATAGCAATATAAAAAAAAAATCAAGGAATATATCCTTTTCAGTTAAACCAAGGTTAGCATTGGACTTTGTATATAAAAACACCCTTACATTTGCTCCTGCTTCAAGAAGGATTCTTGCACATCCTACATGATCTCCCAGGCAGGCTTCATGAAGTGGAGTTACTTGGTCAATAGTTAGAGTGTCTACATTGTAACCCTAAACAAGATATGAATGACATATGAAGATCATACAAAAGCTGTTAAGAGTCATTTGCTCACACTACTATTCAAAGGAATAATTCATAATATTCTAAATAGGCTTAAAACTCTACTTGCAGTAAATAAATCTTCAGTGAGCATATAAAGAATCTTTCATCAATCAACATAAATAACAATAAAAATAAGTTGTCAGCTCTTTTTTAAATCAGAAATATTAGATCCTGGAGTAGGGTGTAAGGGTAATAAAGAAGATGGAGCCTGACACAGTGCACAGTGACAAGGCAAAAGGCAACAGGCACAAGTTGGAATGTGGTGAAATCCAATTGGTTATACAGAAAAAAGAAAATCTAACTCACTGTGGGGATGGTGAAACCCCAGAACAGGGCTCCAGAGAGGTTGGGGCATCTCCACCCTTAGTGATCTTTAAAATCCAGCAAGGCCCTGAGTCTAAACTGCCCTGTGATTTTAAGATTCTCTGACTTAAGGTCTGAAATATCTAGAGACATCAAATAAATTTTAGCAAGGAGAACACTTCTTGGATTGATAAAAACACCAAGCCCTTAAAATTTTCTGCAGTAGGTACTGTTCAATTCTTAAAAGCAAATAATTGCATTCATTAAATGTATTCTTTAGTATAATTTATCAGTATTGTAGCAACTGATATGACAGTACTGTAATATTAACATGTAATGGTATACAGTCTCTCCTTGTGCTATTAACAAAATACTTTTTTTTTAATCACACCTATGCAACAAACATACTATTTCAGTGATACTTCCCTCTCAACAAGTATCTTCCTGGCTAGCTCTACTTCGTGAGGACTTAAAGCAATGGAACAAAGGAGTTGGACTCAATGATCCTTGTGGGTCCCTTCCAGCTCAGGGTATTCTATGATTCTATGATACATTGATTTACAGCACACAGGAGGGGAAGACTGATAGACATTTAGTTACAGCTTTGGTAAAGATTAACTTTATGAAGTTTTAAAACAGACAGAGGAAATATTTTAAATAGTAACATATCTTATTGTATCAAAAATTTGTGAATGTCTTATTTGTCTGAAAAATTCAGGTGAATAAAAGCAAAGCAAAACATACTAAATCTGCATTAATAATCTATGCTGAGAAATTAAGTAACATTAAAAAGGAAAGCAATTTTAAGAACACAGCCTTCACCTGTGACAATAAAGTCTTTAGAGAAAGAAGACGTCCTTGACTGGCTGCCTCATGCAGAGGTGAGCGATCTGCCCAAGAACCTATATAATAACAACATTTATTGAGTAAACCATATGAATTAGAAGGCTTTTGGAATGCATAGAGCAAAGCAGAAAATATAATGCACAGAATGAAGTCAACTGTCCTGTGGAAATAATTGTTTCCCTCTAGAGACTGTATTTCAAATGATCAGTTTATAGACAATAAAAACTAAGTTATATTATTAACTGTAAGCATCTATAACAAATAATTATGTAATACAGAGAAGAACAAAATATTGATATATTGATTTCACTGATGTGGTGTAATAGATGCATCAATTACCATATTTCGAACTTCTATTTTTTCATTATTTATTTTAAAAAATCATATAATTTATTTTAGCAGCTGGCATATAGAACCTTACAGGCTTCTACAAATTGGTATTTAAACCTAAAACAAACATAAGCCTGCCTGAACAAGTGCAGAAAGCTGAGGTATATGAAATTAAATTTGGAAATACCTATGTATGACGAGATTAATTTGCAACTACTACACAAGCGCAAGAAGAGAAATACAGTGCGAAGTCGTACTACAAAAGGTTGCTATAGTAGAAACAGGATATTAGGTTTAAGTTCTCCTCCTGGTAAGCTATTAGCACTAAGAATAGGTAGTTATGCTTAATGTAAAGGTTTGCATTTATTTTCAGGACTTGCCACCACCACCACTACAACCCTCCCCTCCTCCCTCCCCCAAAAAAGAAATCCCACAACAACCTCCCTACCTTACACCCCCCAACCCTTAATTCCAACCCAAGTCCCCCTGTGGCTCCTGCTGAAGAACCTGCCCTTTAGAAGACTGGCCGCTGACAGGCCCTTTATAGCCAGATAGGGTTGCAGGCATAGCTGATACTAATTTATTGTATGAATTTTGCAAATCAAGTTTTGGAAGACTGTGTAAGGACGGACCATGTTCAAAGTATATTATGAATTACTGATATTTATTCCTGTAAGAAGTCACTGGAACTTTAAGATGCTAATTTAATGACTCGTGAAACCTACCACCCTCAAGTCTTACAGTTCTTCCTAACTCTGACAGACATTTTTTTCTTGTCTAGCTGTCTGGAATGAATGCACAGGTTAGGGCAAGGACTTATTTTTCAGCTTCCTTACAGAAGTTTGTATTGTATTTTTAGTTCACCAGTCACAATGTTTTTGTTGATTAGAGGCAGACAGCCACAAAAATGCATGGGTAGTTCTTACAGCCATGTGTATTATCATTTAATTGTCATTGCCACTTAAGGGCAATCCCCCATTTGAGTGACTTTATGTCAACTACCTATGCAGGCTGCAGTTCCACCTTTGGAACCACGCTATGGATTTGTTGCCAGCTATTACTATTATGTTGAAATCATACAAAATGTACAGTTGATAAGCAGTATGATTCCCAGTTTGTTCTTTCTCTGTTCATATTTTTTCTCTTAAGAACTTAAACTGGAACTCTAAATTGGGAATAACTGTATGAGGAGAACAAAACCCTAAACAAACAATTTTGTAATGCTGCTGTTAGCAGCCACTATATTACAGATATATTTTAAATCAGGGTGAAAAGTTAATGTTACCTCTCTTTTGGTGTAACTACTGCAAACTTACTGAAAATAAAAATCCTTGCTGAGGTACTACTAAAAAATAAGGATGTTTCCTCGACTTCTCAGTGACATCAGGAAGCCCAGTGACATCAAGCCCCTCAAAAATCCCTGAAGAAATGTAGAGAGAATTAGCTAAGTATGATGAACTGGTAACAATGGCAGATGAATCCCCAAAGAGTAAATGTGTTTGACGTTGCATTGCAATGGACTAGCACTGTCTGCAATGCTAGTTACTGCCTTTTAGTGACAAGGCAATGAATTTCAGATAGTGGGGCTACCACTCAATCACCGGCAATCATCAGTCTAAGCCCCAAGCAAAGTATATTAAGTATACTAGCTAGAAATACACCCTGTTTTTGTTACCTAATGGACTGCTATGGAAATGGACATAAAACTTCAATTTTAATTTTTCTGTAACTAGGGAAGCTAGTGAATAAAACTAAAACTTACTCAGGTATAAGAATGTGTCAGAACACATTAATACACTGTGAAAGTCATCACCACTGGATGCTATTGAGACCAAAACCTTAGCAAAAACAGAAGCATATCTGAACATTGAGATTTTCATAAGACTATATCAATCTGATCACGATTAAAAAAAAAAAAAGAGACTAAAGCTTTGTAATCTGGATCTTAAAAATGCACATAGATTTCTGTTATCTCAGAGTATCCGTTATCTGTGAAGTTTCTTGTACTCTTTCATCTGTGGGAGTAGATGGACCATAGGTAAGATCCAGCTTCTAACATTCTTTCAGAATTATTTGCACTAAGCTCTGATCATCTGTGTGTATATGTGTATGTACATGCATAGAAATGCTGTTCCTTATGCTTTTTACATTTATTAAATGCAGTACTTTGCAATTCTTATTTCTAGTAGGAATAACTGAGCTAGAAGACATACACAATTTGACTGGAATTTTAAGGGATATTACACAAAAACAACTGAACTCAGAAATCTTACTGACCTGATTTTTTACAAAATACAAATATGTCCTCTCTGCCCAAATATAGTTATCCTATTGTAGGCTGAATGTGTGCAATCACTATGAGAATTTTGACCAATGTTTTCCTCCTTCTATAGTAGTATCTGAACCAGCACTCATGTTGTTCTAATTCAAATGCAATTAGATTCATTAAGTTCTCCTGTTGGCAGCTGCAAAAAAATCCTCAAAAATAATTAAAAGCTCCATTTAGAAGCTGCCTTTGAAATTTTGTCCCCGTCTCCACAGATGAGAACTTCTCTCTCTCGATGGTTTACCCTACTCCTAAATTAACAGGAAAAAAAAAAAGACAGACACTTAACTGTTTTATAGAAAAACATCTAATAATTTTGTAAATTCCATAAAGTCTTTTTGCCCGTTAAATATACTCATACTTTGGACATTTTTTGTGGCCATGTATAACTCTAAACAGAAAAAAGATGCAGGCAGAATCTGAAATCAGCATTATTTCCACCTTTCATTCCTTCATCTCCTTCCCCCATGGATTGCTCAGAAAAGCATCTATTAATATTATTACTTCAGTGAAATTTGAAAATCAAGTATGCCAGGTCCCATTCTGAGCTCTGTTCTGCTTCTAGGCCCACCTTATATCCCTGCCTTCAAGTAGAGACATCCAGCAGCTCGCTGTTTCTGCTAAATCCATTAAAAACTAAACGTTTGCACCATCTCTATTAGAAAGAAAATCTACAAGCAAAATACTGCAGGAAAAAATTGTGCAAACCAGATTTGGAAAAAAACTTTCACATTCCAACTCATTTATTGGTAAAAATAATAATTATTCATTAAATACCATGGGGACAAAAATATGTTCAAAGTAAATGTACAGCATAAACAAACATCAAAGTGGTCTTAAAATAAATTCTTTTATCTAGCTTGCTGTCTTCTGCTAATCTACAAGCTTGCTGTGTCTCTTACTTAGAAAGCATTAACAAGAATATAAATGAGGAAAATTTTTAATTCACCATTCTCTGTAACAGTAGTATTAGCAAACATAGTCTGTACAAAAACTGTTAATGTATTAAGTCCTGACTGACGTAGTCTCTGACAGATGCTGAATACAAAGCATCTCCAACTATATTTAGAAGCCACACTAGTTCCAAGCTCTCTGGCATATAGTTTACCGGGAAGGGCAGCCTACGCTGCTTTGTAAACACTAATGAGAAAGAATAAATACATTCAGTGTATTAACAGTCAAAGTTTAAAAAAAAATATTACAAAGTATCATACAATACCTAAATCTCCATCTCCCCATGGCACTTCCAACCAATTGCAATTATAAATCCTACTCATTTCTTTCAATCTGAAAAAAATAAAAAAAAAAATAAAAAAATAAACCTGTTCTTGCTAGTTGGGCCTGTTCTTAATACATTCCAGCTATGTTTGGAAGGAGATCAGCAGCTCAGTGTAATACGAACTTTCACCCTGCAGTAAACACAGCTCTGAAGATACGAGCATGTGCAGTTGCCAGTTTCTTTTCTTATGCTAAAGGACAGTGGCTTTTTTTTTTTTTCCCCGTGTTTCCTTTTTTAATGTAACAAAAGTGCCAGCATCTGCGTATTTGCCTTCCAAGACAGCTTAACTGGAATTTCTTCCCAAGAGAAACTCACAGTGAAATCAAGAGAACCTTGAGCTGAATAAGAACTGCAAAATTAACTCCTTTTTTAACCTCATGCAACTGTTTAGTATCCTCAAACATCAGTATTAGTGCACAGATTTCTAAGGGAAGCGCTGCCGAATGTTTATAAGTTATTTTACTATTTTCTTATAATACACTTAGAAAAGAAGGAAGCAGAGATTTTCTGAACATGTTGCAAATGCTACTTGATCTGCTCACTGAACTGGGTTTTTATTTTAGCAGTTCACTATTGCCTATTATGTTCTTAACAAACTGGGTTATTGATAACTAATCTAAGCAGTGAAAGTCTCAGTCCACCCCAAAAATGGGGATTTGCAGTTCTGACTTTGATCCATTTCCGAGTCATTAATGTTATTTTCCTCCTGTTTTCATATAGCCTTCACTCCGTTACATCTACCTACACACATGATCACAGTAGTAAAATAGTAACTAAAAATACTTTAGTAAAAGTCATTAGACCCAGTCATTCCATCCTTTTATTTCTAAACATAAATAGCTGAAAGGCTAAATAGGTGTCCCTTCCCTTAGAAGAAGCAGTATCATCAGAGAAGAACTGAAAACATAAGCTTGCCACGGTTCATTATTTTGAGATGAAAACCACAGACTGTTTGGGAAGTGTTGGAGATAATATTTATCTCTGCAAAACTAACAAATGCTATGTATTAAGCTCACCACCGTTACCTTTTATTCCTTCAGATATATCCTGAGAGTTTCAGTTTGTAGCAACTAGAGCTAAGGACAGGATCAACAGATAAAATGGAAATACCCTGTAGCACCATAGTCCCAAGATCAGTGGACTCACTTTGTTCCACTTGTTAAAACTGCCTGGCATTTTATATATGTAATTAAGTTCTAATAGATTTTTATTGTAGTACTACTCACATTAAAATTACCCATTTGTCCAGTAAAATAGAAGTGTGTCAGCTGCTTGATTGATATTTAATGTTAAAAACCTACTGAAAAAAAATCTTAGTATTCTAAGTCAAGCCTTTAAAAGTTAGGAAGTCCATCTGTGGTGCTTAACTACTATGATTATATCCGACCAGCTAAATGGGAGCCACTTCTTTTTAATAAATTAAATTGCAGCAATCAACACTGAAGTATTCCAAAAGAATCAGAATTTAGGTTAGAGGTCATTAAAATATGTCTGAGAGAGAAGATATAGTTCAAGTGGCATTTAAGAATTTCATTTGAGTATTTTAAACCATCTTTGCTTTAACTTGACTTTATATGTTATAACAATATATGAATATACATACATAAACATGTAAATATACATGTACAAAAAAAAAAAATGAAACCTTGATTGATTGAAACCAATATTCTTTCCAGTGCTTATCATCACATAGACTTTCAAAATGTTGGGATTTCATTCCAAACGCAAATGTCAGCAATATCCCATTCCTAAAAGCCATACAAAACAAAATTTCTTTCCCCACGCGGTTCTGTTTATACACATACGTTACATGAATGCGCATTATTTTCACCATTCTGGTGCTATATTCAGTGAATAAGTTAGTATTCAAAATATTTTATATCCATATCCAGTAAAACCTCTTAACCTGAACATAGTATTTGGTAATTGTTATGTAGCCTGTTTCATAGTATTCTCCCACTACCTTAAGAATGCTTCAAGGCCCTTTTTTAATCCATCTTCATAGCATCATCCAGTTACAGTATTTTATAACTATGGAACTATAACTATTTGGTTCCTATAACTAGGAACCAAAGACAGAGTTTTAAGGCTCAAATTGTACAACTGACATAATAGCTTTTTTTTTTTTCCCCCAGAGTACTTAGGCATAAGAGTGTATATTGAAAGCACGGTCTAATTATTGTTATGAGAGCACTGAACTTATGAAATTTCAGGCTTAGATAATAATAACCATGACCCACCAAGAAACTTCTAGGTTAGATGTTTGGTCTTAAAACACACAGGGGCCACAACAAAGACAAGAATAGAATTTTCTTTTACGATTGGGCAAAAAGAAGTTTCTTCTTCCTACCATTCACTACATGCCTTCCAACCTTTGCAACATAACAAGAATATAGAGGATGTATTTCTTCCGTAGATAAACCTAATGCATTCTCAGAACGCTATCCATCTTGCACCTCAAAGAAAATAGGAACTTTGTGGAAAAGTACAGCAGGTGAACGCGTTGTCAAACACTATGTTCTCAGGCAGTAGAAGATCAAAATCAGTGTGGCACAAGCAACATTGCTTTTTAACAATTCCCAACTCTTGAGTGCTTGGCGTTGCAATTTAACAGAAACGTGAGCCACTAGACTGTATTAAAAGCCTCAAGAAAAAAAACAAAAAAAAAGACGGGTGCCAACAGAAGCAACGTTAAGCTACGTGAAGGCAATGACAGTGACGATGGCAGCAGCAGCAGCAGCAGTTGTTGCTGCTGGCTCTGTGCCAGACCTTGCACACACAGGAAGAAGTGTGTCAGGCCCCTTCTCCTGTCACATGAGAGCACAGCAGCAACTCCCCTGCCCATTACTCACGCACAGTTTGGTTTTTTCCATCTTCCTGGAGGACTGACAACTGGCTGGATAGTTTTCTAGCCCAAAGTAGCTTGCAAACCCTGGGTGCCATAGCTAGAACACCAAGATCTAGAATCACGTTAACCTCCAAATCAGTAATCAGTAGATACTGTTAGACCCACATGGGATTTGACTTAAGCTTGTGGAGCAGCTGGTAGCACTCTAAGGTTGTTACTGTTTCCTTGGACTAGTCATTAAAACGAGTTTTTCAATGGACTGCCCAACTAGAAGCTGGCAGAAAAAGAATACTGACAATCTGAGCTGACTTGAGGCTTTGGAGGATTTCTGCCTGAAGTAACTTTGCTCCTCAAATACAGTCTCAGCCTCAATCCAGACTGCAAGCAATTTTCCCTGAGCTGTGCTCAGAATTCTCAGTATCTTCCCAGTCTGCCAGAGTGAATGCAACATGTGGTGTAATTCCTAGCCACAAAGGCAGTACCCAGCTGGCCAGCAAAGCTGGGGCCAGCGTTCTGATTTGTGCCATATCCAGGAGATTTTGCTAAAATAGCCTGGTTACAGACCCTCATGCCAGTAGGCTAAAAACCTTTTCATAACCTGGCTCTATGTTTTTTCCCTTCTACTAAATCTTAACATGACATATGCCCCCTGCCACTCCACCACTTATAGCCCATTTTCCAATCTGCATGTTTTATGCATTGCTGCGTGACTTCCTCTTCCTTTTTTCTGCAAGGGTGCCTGGAGAACAAAATCAGGTTTTGATAACTCCCACAGATGGGAACAGAGAGGGAAGAACAGTGCCTCCTTCAGATTTGGTGTTAGGTATACTTGTTATTCGAGTGAACTGCAACAACCAGAGACATCAATTGCAACAGAAGTCTCCTGGTACTCCAAGACGTCAGTCAATAAATACATACACCCAGTTTGTCAGTCACAAAGAGGCTGTAAGTGGCTGAACCATATTAAGATGGAATCTTCAGAAAATTTTACTTTCCATATTTTGCTGTGATTTTGAACTTTTCAAAACTTGGGTAACTGAAGCTAATTCCTTTTAAGAATGGCAAAAGAGCCTAACTCTGAACCATAACAAGGAGCAGCTAATGCTACCACTGATAGACAAAACATTTGTAAAATTTCTTTTCAGTCTGATGAAGAATGTCATTTGGAGTGGGGGGGGGGGGGGGGGGGGGGGCG
>VXAA01001226.1:441762-467995 GCA_013399115.1 Anseranas semipalmata | reverse complement strand
TGCTGATTTAATTAGCTGAAATGCTTATGAATAACAGTTACTATCAGGAAATCTTAGCTATATGTTATAGAAATACCTTTACTAATTTCCAGTACTGACAGTTCTAGAATTAAGCAATATTCAAGAATTAAAGCAACAATTACCATAGCTTCCCAAGAAGCTGTTTGAATGCAATCATACTGTTCGGCATTTGGGCTATGTTTTACCCGGTAAATTCGTAATTATACACAACATTATCAAATCTCTCTTTCCTGTCTCCTGTCCCTTTAATACTTTTGTTTCCTTTAGTATTTTAACATCTCCACTTTTGAAACACTTTAATTTGATATATTATATCAAATATATATTATCAACAATATCTTTTTTTTGCTTTTCTTTTTTTTGCCTCAGTCAGCCTTAGAATGTGGTCAATATTAACTAGGATTATGATCACCATTTTAAAAAAGTCCTATCGGACTCTTGCAACTACTGAAAGCTCCCCTTTACACACTTGTATTATGAGAAAAAAAATACAAAAATATGGCTCAGACAATAGCAGTCCTAAGCACTTCTTTTATAATACAGTTTGTTCTTCATTGCTCAAAATGTTTGTGTACAGTAACTTAATTACCTTGTAAGTACTTTTCTACGCAAACTCTTACAATTATAACTTTTTCCTTAGTATCTTAGTACAGGACACAATAATTCTGTCACCTGTAGTTCTTCCATTGCCTCCTGTTTCAGTTACCTATAAACTGCTCTTTATATATAAAGTTACTCCTCCCCCTCCTTTCACTCTCTAGTTTGCTCTTGTAAACAATTAGCCTTCAGTATCCAGTTACCTTGTGTCAGGACAGCAAAAGTCAGGGTAAGTCAAGCCTGAAACACTTCCATAAAACAAATAGGGCAGATAAACACGAAAAGGTATTTTAGATCAGCTGATAAGAGTACAGAAAGAACAAAAATAGCTTCAACACCCTTGTGTTAACCCATGCAAGACAACAAGTGCCATTAACATAAACATGCAGTTATATTACAGCTGAAAACAAACAAACAAAAAAACAGTTCAGACCTAGAACATCATAAATTGGGTCAGCTAAGCATATTTCAGTACACAGTTTCTGAAATGGCTGCTATACTAACCTTGGCTGGTCAGAATACCCCAGCTAGCTTTTCGTTTCGCAGGACACTCCCCTATACTTTCTAGGCGTCTTTTGGGGAGACTGTGGCTCCTCTGAACAGCAGTGCTTGTTGTCATTGCTTGTTTCTCGAGGCAAGCCTGCCTATCATTGGTGCAGGTATTCTGGTCTGCCGAACATCCACAAATGGATTTCTACTACCTTTTTTCCTCCGTTCGTTTTTTTCACAAAGGCTCTTGTTGTACTTACTGTAGAATAGCTACAACACTGAAATCCATTCAGTAACATTTACTAGCTTGGACTAGTGAGTACATAGTGGGGGAAGGGAAGGATTGCTCTAGCATTTTCTATTTTTAAAGCAGAGAAAGAATCAGCTTAGCTACAGCATGAGTCCTTATTTACATGATTTAAACGGAAAGAATGTGTTAATTTTTCAATAATTAAACCAAAAAAGAAACAGATTCTGAAACCATAAGCATTCAGTGCTTTGTTGCTTGAATAACAAGCAACCTAAAGCAGGAAAACTAGATCTGTTTTTATCAGACTGGCAAATCTTATAGTAATAGATACAAACAATAATTATTAATGCATTAGGCCTTACTCATATGTAATTAGCAGTTAAAAGAGAGATTCTGGAATCCAGAAGAATCCATGAAATTATGAAACACTCCTGGGTTTTGTTTTGTTTTTCTTAAATAGGGGAGAAGGTATCCTACAGATATCAACTAGAAACTACATCCTGAATAATAATAAAAAAACTTTGGTTTGACTACCAAAAAAGACTTCACTGGTTAACTTGAAAGTCTCATCCCATTATGAAAGTAAGGCTGCAGTCTTGTCATAAGAAGCAAAAGTCATTATTTTTTTTAAATTATGAAAACAAGGAGAACCAACTACTAGTAGCATTTTTTGTTTGTTATTATGTATCATACTATCATACTGATACTGCACAAGAGAAATCTGCATGGAGAAGCAATCCACAATAAGGTTCCGGCATGGATAAAGAGGACAGTGATTTCTTTGTAATAACAACAAGTTAACATGCTGCCTTTACTTCCCCCCCCAACACTTCCTTCTAGTATTTCTTCACTATCCTCTTCTACTAATGTAAAAAGTAGCCATCTGGAAACTTTATAGAAGGAAATTAACATTACTGCTTTTTACTAGTAATATTCTTTTCAGATACTTGACAAAAATTAATCCCTAAGATACTGGAATAATACAGATGTATTTCATGAAATTTTCTAGATCCCTCTTGTTTTTCTTTAAGAGAAGATCAGAGGCAAGTTTATAGTTAGGTGGAGCAACGGGGTGAAGAAAGAGCAGCCGCAATTTTTCACCTTGAAATTACAGCACATGAGAACTGCCTTACTGCAATGGTGTTACACTGTTTACAGAAGTAGGTGGGCTACTTCTATTCTCACAATAGAGAGCAAAACTACACTCTCCTAGAGGTTATGCTGCTTTCAGAAAATTATTTTCCTTCAGCTAGATTTTATCTAGCTGAATCAGCCAGAATATCTCACAGACTGAGATAAGCACCGCTATACATCCAGCAATCAGACTCCGCAAGTGAAAGCTGGAATAGAGCTTTTGCAAAAGGGCATGGACATTATATATCACTTTAATACTAGGATTACTTTCTAACTCATAGTATCTTCTTCAAGAAAATAAATATGGGAAGATACAATGAATTAACAAGAAGCCTTATTAAGAACATGTATACACATGTCAGTATCAGGAAGAAATCAGCACTATTTTCCAGGTGAGAAATAACTCATGACAATTTCTGTACTTGCCATGGCTCAGAGGCTCAACTCAGTTTTACATTTCCTTTGCATCTGGAGTGGAATCCCAGGACTTTCAGGAGAAGGTGGTGAGGATTAGGATCAAGCAAAGCATCTGACACTGCAGGGCAGGGACTGACAGTGGGCTGGGAAGGCAAGACCTACATGTTTTTGTAGGAGTTTTGTGGGTGAGGTTGTCAGCTGAGAATGAAGCAGGGTCCTCCTAGTGGAGTGGCGCAAACAACATGGACGTAGTTCATACTGCTTGCTTCCCACTGATATTCCAAGCCCCCACATTACTATTCTCACCACCTGCACAGGTGTGACCATGCAGCAGCAAGGAACACAGCAGCTACACAGACAGCTGCCATGGCTTCAGGGAGGAAGACTCCCAGGAGAGTCAGCAGCACCTGCTCATTCTCCCCCAGAAAACTTCATAAGAAGCAATAAGCTACCAATGGAGGTAAATTGCTCCAAAAATCTGCCACCTTCTAGGCAAGGGTACGGGGAAAAGTATCTCTATTCCATAGACACTTGCCACTCTAACTTACCTTGAAGGACATCGAAACACAATGTATAAAAATATGCGCTATGCTTCTTCATGCTTTTAAGTGAGCAAAGCTCTTCATAATCTGAGCAAAAGTCACAGCAAAACTGTACATAAATAAACACTCTTTTTTTTCCTTTAAAGTGAAAGCTAGACCAACATCAGAAACCAACTAGAAATGTATTAAAAATATAACTGCGATGTCGATATAAAGAGAAGATGGACATACAGTTAAAACTGTATAGTAAGACTGAAGAACTAGGTACTTCATTTCCACCCCTGACACCCCCACATTGCTAGGTGACCTTGCTCAAGTCAGCCATCCATGCACTCACTGTGTTACATCAAGTTCAAAATAAAAATCAGTATATCTCTACCTCATTAGGTAATAAAATTATTAATATTTGAAATTACTCAGGCTTGGTACTCAGATTTTTTTTTAGACACTTAAACATTTCCAAAATCCACCAGAAAACCTGTCATAGAAATGTAAGCAGATACCCACGTATGTAGAACATATGATAGACCATTATTTTGCTGTCCTAGTACACAAGGGATTATGGACAGTATTCATATTATGTATATGCCCATTCGTATATTTAAGTACCCATGGGAGCAATGCAGCTAGCCATCCAAAAAACTGCAAGAGGAAGGGGCAGACACTAGTTTCAGAATAAGGAAGCCAGAGGATTTTACTGATGAGTTTGGAATTCTGACTTAATTTAACTGACAGGCTTTGAATAAACCTCTATGTTGCATTTCACTGATAATTAGTGCTATTTGACTTTTATAACCCAGTCGAAGAACCGTTATAGGAAACTTCAAAGCTATTTTCTTCACAATGTTTTTCATCCAGATGTTTACTTTAAAAAAAGTCAGTACAGTTTCAAACATTTCTATGCCAGCAAATAGCTCTGAGTTAACTCTACAGGGGCAACTGTTCTAACAGGTAGGAATCAAAATGGCAAGAAATTTTTGTTCCTCCCTTTCCATGGGGAATTCATTCTATTTTCAAGGCTATTCTTAAGGCCACAGAGATGCAACTGTGATAACACACAAAAAGATGCTTAAATAAAAACAACAAAAAAAAAAAAAACAAAATTTTCAACACATGATGAAGCCTGATGCAATATAGTCTGAACTCCAATAACACCAATTTATCCTAAGAGGGATTGGACAACATTGCACTATTTTCAAATGTCACAGATCAGTGGGGTTTTTTGTGTGCAACCCTCCTCAAGTGACCCAACTGATGTGCCATCTAGCTTCCCAAACTGTTTTGTACTTTTAGACTTGGTCACTCTGCTTTTTTGGGCAGTATTATCTGTCACAGTGACTGCATGGAACCTGCCATATTATGTTCTGGAACAGGACTAGAAACTGCCAGCAGCAGGACAGGGAAAGAACTGGAACTCCTTTAAAAAAAAAAAAAAGAGAGAGAGAGATACTTGCATGTACTTGCATACTTCAAGGCCAATTCTACGTTATAATTAGAAGACAAGCAGAAGCTTAGGCATTACCCAGGTGTCACCAACCAGTCTTCTGTCCTCCACATCTTGAAAATGCCAGCAGATATGTAGATGATACTTAAATGGTCATTAATTATTTAAACAGAAAAAGCTATTATTCTATGCCACTATAAAAAAAAAAAGGTGACTACAGACTGTTCCTCATTATACAGTATCATGACTGTCTCTTAGCTGGAAATTCAAACTGTTATTATTAAGATAGCAACAGCATGGATGGCTACTGTTCATCCTACCTCTTCCACTGAGACTTTTACCATTTTTAGGCCTTACATGCTTGGATGGTGGCAATCACAATGGAAAGTTTACAAAAGGCTTAAAATTCTGATGTTATAAAGGTTCCGCCTCAGCCACCACAGAAGTCCAATATGGAATAATGATCCATTTACTACACTTCTTGCCCTGTGGATTTGTGATGTGCACCTGCCAGATCTCTTCATGCAGACAGGCAGTGGCAACTCAGAATATTTTCTAATACTTGGGCAAAGAAAAACAAATCAAAGTAGTGATGCTGATTAAGCTAGCCATATCAGTTACCAAACAAACCCGGGCTTCAGATATTGACAGAGAGCACAAAGAAATGAGGCACGTAGTCCACATGGGAATGGTACAGAGCACTACAGAGTGAATTTTCAGCCAATTACCGTAAGAGTCATAAAGAGAGTGATGAGATCTATTGCCAGAAAGACTCTAGACATAGCAAAAAGGAACATCCACTAGTGCAACAGATGGAGCATGCCATAATGGATTTATGACCAGCCAGGCAGCATTGCTGCAATCACGAACAGAGCTCAGTACTTAGGCACGTAATGCATTCCCCCAAAGCCATCATCATCCAACCCTGGCAGAAGTTCACTCGCTGCTTGCTTGCATTGCAAATGTTTGAGAACATCTCCTACAAGAGAAGAGTGTGAATAGCAGGACTCAGGCCATAACAAGTCTATGGGTGAGGGAAGGAACATCACCTTCACGGAGCTATGCTATTTTGGTATTCCCATGGTGCCTTATGCCTCACTGCTGCAAAAAAGACCACTGAAGGTGGTGCGTTTGAGCTTGCCATAATCCAGTACTGGAGCTTCCTAAGGGCTTTGCTTTTTCAATAGTTGTCTGTAAGGCCTTGCAGGTAGATTGCTCTATTCTTTGTTCCAGGATTATCTTTTAGTCTTATTGCTATGCGCCTTTAAAACCCCATGTTTTAAGCTACATCAGAGTTCACACTTTTTCATTTGTATTTGTTTGTAGTTTGAAAGCTTATTATTCATTTCACCCAGAAAAATAAAAAAATCAATTGATGAAGGGAAGTGCCATGCGAGTTAACTTAGAGTACACAGATCAAGCATGCCAATAGGATCTAGCCTGGTGACAAGTTAAGGTCCACCTTCAGAAAAGACACATATCAAGGAGGCACACATGAACGATACTGATCATAATATACAGCCTGTGATGATGGTCTTCTCAAGGAGGTTCTAATGTACAAATACAGACAGGAATAAAAAAAACCACCACCACAAAGGAATCTACATGATAGGATAGCTCACTTCCCTTCAGGGAAGGCAGCATGCAAACAGGCCCCAGCAGATACATTCACTGGAAGTTTCTGTAGCCTCAGAGATTTTCTTTAAGGTGGGGAAAGAGTCAATGCTTGCCAACAGATGTGCTTGGTTTTTGCTGCTACAGATAGGTCAGAACTGTGGCTGCATGAATTTCCATGCCAGTCTAGTTGCATCATGTAACCCTCACCAAAACACCTTTATGGTAGATTATGTTCTTTGGGGGAGAACGGTTCTGGTATCTTGTTGATGTTGGTGAGATTTGCTCCATTCCAAGCAAGCATCTAGAATCTTGAGATTTATTTTTAAGTATGACTCTTCCTTAGCTGTTATTTGTCATACTAGGCAAAGTTATTCAGCACATAAGAGGGGATGACAAGTTCCATCAGAAAAAACTCCCTTCTGAACGTCTTAAAAAGAACATTCACACTATCTTAAGCATTTTTACACCATTTAGCTTACGTGCTGCATATGAAAAACAAATGCTAAATGTGGCACCTTACACTGAGTGGTATGGTGAATAGGTATGCCATACAATATTCCTATCATTAGTAAATGAATCTCTATTGTATCCAGGAAGCTAATACAGGTCTTATATGGCTTTTATTAATAGAACTGTGATCTCTGTGGAATGCAAGTTGAGAAAATGCCTCATGCCTATCTTCCCTACCTAACAACTGTTGCTGAGTGACATTATCAATTGCAACTTGTTAGAATAGAATAAAAGGAAAACTGTTCTCTAATCATTCACTACAGTTCAAAAATCAAGCTTTCTAAATTGTGGATCTTTAACAGTGTAACATAACATTATTTCCAATTTCTGAGTTGTATTAAGTGGACCTGGTTTCTTGGGTCTGCCCAAGCAGTGCTCAGCGTACAAGAAGAAGAAGGGAACAGAAGACTTAATACTATTTACCAGTCTCACAATCCTGAAAGGAGATGGGGACTCCCATCTTAAACAGCACAGTCCCATGGATGGCCTAATTTAGGGTAACTAGGAATGTACTAAGCATTTCTACCACACATGGCCATGGCGGATAAAGCAAAGAAGGGTAGCTCAGAACTTGCTATGTTCATTCAAGAGTAGACTTTTATTTTTTAAACTTAGAAGAAACAAGGGCATATTCACCTCTCCCGTTCTACAAAAATAGTGTAGTTAATTATGAGAATCTGTGCCCAAACACTACAAATACAAATTCTGCTTTCAAGTAACTTTCAAATACAACTTTAAAATAGTATAGTTATGCACAAAGTGATATTCTATGAATATTTTTGCAGAGCTGACATAATTAAAATTATGATATTAAAGAAGGAACGTTTCATGTTGTCAGAAGTACTTAGCTTCTGTACAGATTCCACATATCTGTGTAAGTACACGACTAGCTTTTTGTTGTTTATATTAACTTCTGCCAAATGATTCTTTCAAAAGAAAGTTCCTCTGTAACACTTTCTGCTTGCAGATAAAAGCACTTTGACAGTTACTGAGTATCAGTTTTATTTTTGATAAAATTAATTTCAGCCTGGAGAAGACAAGGCTCTGGGAAGACCTCACTGTGGCCTTCCAGTACTGGAAGGGGCCTACAAGAAAGCTGGAGAGGGACTCTTGATCAGGGAGTGTAGTGGTAGGACAAAGGGTAATGGCTTTAAACTAAAAGAGCATAGATTTAGATTGGATGTAAGGAAGAAATTCTTCACTATGAGGGTGGTGAGGCACTGGAACAGGTTGCCCAGGGAAGCTGTGGATGCCCCATCCCTGGAGGTGTTCAAGGTGAGGCTGGATGGGGCTTTGGGCAACCTGGTCTAGTGGAAGGTGTCCCTGCCCATGGCAGGGGGGTTGGAACCAGATGGTCTTTAAGGTCCCTTCCAACCCAAACCATTCTATGATTCCATGAAAACAGAGGATTTTGCCTGATTCAAGTTTATGAATGGGAACTATAACTCACCTTCTATTAAATTATCTCCATTATCATAGTATGGGCTCTTCCATATAAGCCATGCTCTCAGCAGTATTTTCCAGTAGAGTTTATATCTTATGGACCCAAAAACATCTGACAATGAGTTATGTCTGAAGATGTGATACACATACTTTGAAATCACCTGCTGTCACAGCCTACTACCTCATCCTAAAGCAAAGGAACTATAAAAATCAGCTGAAGCTCCAACTCAGCGCTTGCATATAATAGAGTACTTTCATGATATGACCAGCTGGTTGGTATAGTAGGAAGAGCCTAAAGGTTGCTTTTGATCTTTGGATTTCTGTCAAGCAACAGCTGTACAAAAGCCTGAGTTATTAACTCTTCACAGGTCTGGAACTACACAAGAGAATTAATCTTACTGTGCAGGTCACTGTCACTGCAGATAGCCTATTAAGGAGCTAATTATACCCCGAATTAATCTGCAAGTAAATTCATTTTAGTAGGTCAGTTTATAGGGCACAGAACTTTAAAACTGAATAAACATATATGTGCTAGGACTTTTCCATAAAAGAAATTAATAAGATGATTTTTCTAGTATAATGAATAAATACATATTCACTTTAACACCACAAAAAAGAAAAGCTAGGTATCATAATCTATTTAGAACACAGCTACAAGTCCCTGATTGCAATGCACTTAGCTCTAAATAACTAATGAGTCCCTTTCAATTCAATGAGGCAAGTATGTGTATATGAGTAAGTGTTTACAAGATTGGTGCCAAAGTTAAAAATAATTCAGTAAATTGGACCTTTACAATAGAATGAATCCCTCTTTCATTTAATTCTTTTATAGTAGTAATACCACTGACTTCATCGGGAAAAAAAAAGAATTAAATTCTGATAGTTTATTAAGACATAGTCTTTCATTCACTTTAAACAAATGTAAAAGACTGCATAGTTCTGTCCTGCATTTGGTGCTATTCAGTTTTAATACTGTGGATGATAGCCTATTATGGTTTTGTTTTTTTCTTAAATCAGTAGATGACACTAAACTGCAGGTGCTGCAACTGCTCAGAGGGAAACAGTTCAGAACAGATTTGAGTAAAATGGAGAAACTGTCTGCATGAAGTTTGCTGAAGGCAAGTATAAAGTATTATACTTAAAGAGGAAAAAGCAAATGCATAATACAGTGACACCGTTTTAACATGCAGTTTATAGTTGGCTACAGACTGAGTCCATAATACTATACTGTTGGGAAAAAAAAAGCATCACTGCAGGAGGTATTACATAGGGTTTCACATATATGGCACATGACATAACTGTCCCACTTTTATACAACTGAGAGTTCCACTGGTTGCACTAATAAAGTCTCAGCTGGAGCACTCCATTTAATATGGGGAATCAGACATCAATAAAGATGTCTGTGAGCTGTATATGCACTGGCACAAGTCCAAACAAGGCAACTACAGTAATTCCGGGTCTAGAAAACAAGACTTAGGAGGATTTTAAATCCTTTTTTCTTTATTCTAGAAAAGACAAAAACTATTGAGGTGGGAAGATGCATGCTAATAGTCTTTAAATTGATTGCTTTTCATACTTGGATGAAAACTGATAAATTAATTATATTCTATATATTTGGCTCACAGAAATGAAGATTTAGGTAGATCTTGGGGTAATTAGGAAGCATTCTAGTGATGAGAATAGTAAAAATTGGCATTGGTTGCATAAGGACGCTGCAGAAATCACTACTACTGAGCATTTTAGAAACAGGTTAAACGTATACCCACCCATGTATATTTGGTACTAGAGGATCCAAATTACCTCTTAAGATGCCTTTTAGCTGTACACAAGAAAAGTTTTACTCAGACTTCATCTTCATAAACAAATTATGTGATTTATAATTAGTAGAGATTTTATACACACATTTCTAGTCTTATCTGATACTGAACACCGATTTAGTTCTTATATTTCAATGCCACATACACCATATAATCATTTCTAATTAATTATGGGCGCTGTCCCAATCCAGCTGTTCACATACATATGAGAGCTAAAGGATAAATTTAACACAGTAGACTGCAGAGAAAACTAGAGAAAATATTTCTGAAATATGAAGGAAGAAAACACGATCTGTTTCATTAATTCTATCTAGCAACAAGACTGCAACAGGCAGATGATATAGGCTGTCTCCTTGCGTTCATCAAAGAAAAAGTCACAAAACTAAGGAAATCAGACAAGAAATATGTGATTCCTCGGCCTCAAATCCTGTACTGACCTATACACGTTCAGTATGGTTAAAATGAGTTCCATCAAGTACTACTGCTCAGTACCTAAAACATCCTAAATTATACAGGCTTTGTAAAAAGAAAGGCTTATTTTAACTCAAGAACTCAATTTGGTAAACACAAAATAATGCCTGTGGCTAGTAGAACATTTCCAAAGGCTTTTTTCTTGTTCAAAATTATAGCACTCTATCCTAGCCAAGCTTTTATAACAGCAAAAAGTAATTTTGTAGTATTACAAGAAAACTGAAAATACCAGCACTAACAGGATTTTAAGAGTAATGTAATCAAGTTAAAACTAGAAAATGAAAACTAACATTTCCTCTAATGGGAGCTACTCAAGATACTATAAACTTCAATTTGGCAATGATAGGCTATTTTTTTGTTTTGTCGGGAGGTTTCCTGCTGAGATTTCTCTGTTGCTTAATAAAAAACACATAACAGGATTGGTAATTAGGTAGCTATTCAGTATTCAATTTTATCATTTAATGGCTCAAGCTGTGGCTTCACATAAATTATTGAACATCTTCCAGATATTACTTTGAATGGGATATTTTGTTACATGGTATTGTATAAACTCTGCTGAGGTATCTCCATACTGTACTTCACAAACATAAACAAACCAAATGCCACAACGTGGTGTGAGCTGAGACAGCATCATGCCCCCTTCTACAAACATAGAGCAAAGGTGCAGACAGGGTAGGATAAAATCATAATTTTGAGGAGTCTTACTAGCATCTCAAAGAGCAAGGACCAGTCCTGTTAATCACGACAAACAGCTGAATTTGCAGAGTATACAACATTAGCTGAACATGTGCTTAGGACTGCTCCAAATCTAGACCCAAACACTGCAAGCTGGGCAGTGAAAAATTAAGACACACTGGTGTCAAGCTGTGAAAAGTACAACTTACACACAAAATAGTTGCATTAACTTTTTTTTTTTAAATAAACTGAACAGAAAACCAGAAACTCTACAATGTGTTTGAGCCTTTAAGATGAGTATAAACCTCTGCTACCTGAGCAAAACAGCAACCTGCAAGAGAGACTGATTTTCATCTTTTGCAAGGGCTAACTACTAGAAGGCTGAATATACATTTATTTGGCTATAATAGTTCAGACATCTGATGACTGACCTGGATTCAACAGATAACACAGGGAAGATTATTTTGCTTTTCAACTTGATGCATTTTATTTCTTTCGCTTTATTTTTCCCCCAGTTTTTTTTCCTTCCTTACTCAGATTTTGCGTCAGTCTTCCCAGATTGATCCGCCTTAGAGCTAGCAGGAAGTTTTTTAACAAAAAGTTCTTCTCAGTTTAAAGCAAGGGCCACCTATCACGTTCTCTGTGAGTATTTTTGCCAGTAGGACAGATGGTCAGTCCTTCCCATCCTACTGTAGTGAATACATGTACATACATACACCCACACATACATTTATACATATATTCACACACAAACACACATGCTTAATAGTTCAAATGATCTGATTAATATACTGAGATGTAAAAACCCTGGGTTTCAGAACTTTCTAAATCATGTAGAGAAGACATGGTATAAATTCACCTCAAGTAAATGTTCTACAAAGCAAGCTAATTTCTGCTTTGTCCCAGTACTGAAGAATGAAAAGTTCTTCATGTTTGTAGCTGTTTTTGGCATATTTCTAGTTTCCCCCTTCGCATTTAACTCACGTTATTTCTTCTTGTTCATGTTACCTAGAGATGAGTGGTGAATGTGATAAGAGGAAGACAAGTCTTTCCGTTCCATTGCCATACTCAAACTTTCAGTCATCTCGGAACACAAGGAACAACAATCAAAGACAAGTGAAGCAGCAGGGATCCCATGTTGAACAAAAGCATGGCTCAGTCATGCACTAGGACAGCATAATCGAGAAAAGAGATTTCTCTGTTCTGTGGCCCAGAAAAAGAATTGAATGAAAATGGTACTGGCTCATCAGAGATGAGTTTGTGGGAACAGTAATGCCCAGCTCTGCTTGAGCAAACAGAAAAAGGAATTTTCACAAGAGCTTTCAACCCAGTAAAATGTAGTGGTTTTTCACACAGATGCCCAAAAGCTAACCCTGACAAACAGTAAGCTTCCTGACACATGCCAAGATGCTCATTCAAGGTGTAGAAGGACTATACCTTCTCAAATAAATTATAGGATAACTTTAACCTAGTCAAGAAATAATTCTCAGAAATATCTGGACTAGTTTCACTGGAGTGTTGCAAAATAATAATATGCCAAGATGCGGAAAATTTCATCCACATATGGCTAAAGTGGGGGCAACTTTAGAAGCAATTGGGAAAGAAAAATGTCTTAAATTGGGAAGTATTTGGCAGTCTTAAGCATAGGCCTCTCTCCTGACAGGACATTGCTGTAATACTTTAATACGTCAGTTTTTTTCTGAAATTAATATTCATATGCAAAAAAAAGCTACTAATAAGAATTTGCTTAAAGAATCTAACAATGCTCCTTCAGATTTTTGTTAAAAATAACAGAGAACTATGGAAAAAACCTCCTACATATCATTTGACAAACAGGATATAAATGAGGCTAGCAGATAAGTAATTGCCTGAAAATAAATAAATAAATAAATAATAAAAAAGAACACAGCAACAAAGAACCCAAACTTTAGTGATAAGATAGTAAATACAAATATACCTTGTCCTTGAGGAACTCCATAAAATTCAGCAGCTATCCTTGCTGCTTCTTTACGGTTCCCTTTCACAATGTAGAAATGACTAAGTATAGCAAGGCTGATCTTCACAAAAAGTTTAAAACAAAAAAGGGAAAGTATAGTAAAGTAGACATTGGATAGCTGCTGGGCAAAAGGGCGACTTTCTTCTATGACAGTCATTGCTGCAGCAAAATCTCTGTCAGTGTTTGGGTAGGGCTCTCAAATGTGTTGATAAGATCATATGGCTCCAGCCACGCACTCTTGGGAACAACTGGTCCTGAGGAAAGAAAATATCAGCTGGTCATGATGCTTGCTGCTCAAAATATGAGGATTATTTATACTGTACATAGTATTGAGTTCACTACCGCTCCTGCTAGCCTGGTGATATTCAAGTGGGACGGAATATAACAGACACGGGTTCCAAGACCCTGGATTGTACTTGTTCCACTTAAAAGGTCTGTTTCATTCCAGATTCTGCATTTCTAGTTCATTTATTTATCCTATTTATACACATTTAAAAAGACAGTCGAGATTATTATTATTTTAAACTATGATTTCATGTGCTAAAACAGCTAACAGGTAAATAAATCAGTTTTTGCAAAAATAAGTTCTCCTGCTTAAGTACAAGTGCTCTTTTATGTTAATTCATTTTATGTTAGGCTAATATTTTTCTTACAAAACCAGAACCACATCAGTAAATACTTGAAATACACATTAATAAAGAAACATAGATTTAAAATAGACCAGCTTTGACAGTCTCTTGTTATTTTGTTCAGGCTGAATGAAAATAGCTAATATGCATGGCTTATAGCATTATTTAACATATTTTTATAAATAAGATCTCAGAACATTTTAAATAAAGGCACTGGTAAATATACAGAAAAAAAATCTAATGCTTATGATACACATTTCATTGTGCTGCTTCATATTATTTTAAACCAATGACATGACAGGTTTTATTTCTTGGCCAGTTTTAGAAAGGGGAATCAAAGTTCCTCAGATTTTTTAAGAATTCATTTGCTTATATACCATAAGCTTATTAGTCATAGTTATCAGAAGTCACAGACAAATTATTCCATTAGCGTGAGTAATTACTAATGAATAAATAATGATGTCATAACATGACACAAACTGAGGAGCCACAGGACAGAACTAGATTCCTAAGTAAGCTAAAATAAAGAATTGTGGCAGCATAGGTGAGGGTCCTGTATATTCCATAATACATAATACTAACTTAAAATACTCTGCCCATAGTAATCTTAAACTGAAACACCCTTTCTATTCTACTCTGGATTCTCTTGTTTGATGGTCCAAAAAAAAACTTTTAGAATGTTGGCAACTGTCCATGAGGAACAGTGGGTATGATCCAAATGTCACTGCATCCAAAGATCCCCCTGACTTTAATGAACAGCATAGCAGACATTAACAATGTGATACAAAATCATATTTCTAAAGGGAAATAGGATCTCTTATCACCTGGCTCCAGAAGTAATTTATTACAGTAAGAAATTATAATGTTTTCCAAAAACTACATTCAAATAAAATTTTATAAGTGAAGAAAAGACAATGATAAAAAAAGAAAAGAAAATATGCTTAGAAATAAATACCAGGATTTTTAACAGACAGGAACTAAATTGTGCTTATCTTGAGAGAAGCAGACGTACATTTTTTTTTCCTTAAAGAAAAAAAAAAACTACATAGAAATTAAAACAGTAACTAGAAAAGGCAATAAAAAGGCAGTTTACATTGTAAACTATATTAGTCTGTGAAAAAATATATCAATTTTTTCTTAAATTTTGTTTATAGACATTTTCTCATCCAGCTAGAATAGGAACTGCTCTCTTCATACCATAGTTAGAAGTAGAAGTGAGTACTTAAAATGCCAAATGAAAATCCCTTTTTATATTTGGCACATTGTTATCTGACACTAAATTGAGGTGTCATGTTTTCCATAAGGATAAATAGGCATTATGTTCTGAGCCAGCACTGCCAATTTCCGTTTCAATCATTAATAGAAATGGTATTTTCCTTAGTAACATATCCAGTATTAGAATTTCATACTTCCATATTTCTACTTGTATTATTGAGCTTAACTCAATCAGAATTCCCAAGCCACCCAAGTACTTGTTTTTGCAAATACACCATGCAGAAGGAAGAAGAATCAATTATCTCGTGGGAAACTTTTTTTTTTTTTTTTTTTTAACCTGACTGCATATTGTGTCATCCAGTAAGTGTTCTTTCTCATCTGGACTTCTCCCATGTTTCGTTAATTAACAAAGCAGCCTTTCTTTGTAGAGGTGAAAATCCAAATATAAATTTTGCTATAAATAACAGATGGAGTTAACAGCAGCACTCAGAGTTAATCTTCGCCTTACAATAGTGTTTCCTGGTTCGTACAACTGCAGTAGGCAAATCACTGAACAGAAAAATGTCTTAGTTGTTAGGTGTCTTCTTCAGGTTGAATTTTTCTGTAAAGCATCAATAAAAATAGTAAAAGCCTTTTCAAAAATAAGGTTGTGGATGCACGTAATATTTTGTAACTGATCTTTCAAAAAATCCTCATTGATCTGTAAATCTTTTGCTTTTAGAAATAACACAAAAATTGAGCAGAAGGGTTATTCCTATATCAAAGCTTGTCTTCCCTCCTCTCATAAATTTCCCTCCATGGCTATAAACTATATACTAATGAAAGGAATGATGAGTTTTGAGAATTTCAGTTCACACATATGATAAAGCTGTCAAAATTACTCTCCTAATGATATTTCTGCTTTTCTTCTAGCTCCATAAGTCTCTCACATGCAGCTTTACTGGAAACACTGCAACTGCACAGAACAACTCAATTTACCCTAATCTAAGGCTCCTAAAGCTCAGCAGAAATTGCCATTATAGCTTGTTGGCAAACCCATGCTACCAGGCACCCAGTCATGAAAACAGAACAACAGTTTAGACGTTAATGCTCATATGGCATTTTGGAGGAATCAACAATGTGAATAATGAAACTTGAACACAAAATAGCTGAGAGCAAGCCCATGCAAACTGGGAGAACAGTAATGGAAAGCTACAGATGTTGGAACAGAAATCAGAAAGTAGAAGCATAAGTAATGAAAAAGGAATTGAAAATCAATGTGATGCTATGCAAGAGTGTAAAAAATGGCATGTAGATGTTCCAACTTTTCTATTGCATGGCAATGTGAAGCAATTGGAGTCTGATCTGCAGCAGTGCAGAATACTGACAGCTTCCAAATAGAGATTCATCATCAGTATGCAACAAATATACATTATAAAAATATAAAAGCACTTGAAAACAGCCGTGACTTAATCTGGACATTTGTATTTCCTGTTTAATTTTGACATTTGAAAATGAAATTTCCCTGTGCCTCACTTCCTCACTTGGAAAATGGGTTTAATAGGACCACTCAGTAGCAGTATTCCAAAGATGACTTCATTGCTGTAAACAAAACACTCAGATATTACAGGGAATACTAAAACTAATTAGGTACTTAATTTTTCTTTTAATACAAAATTTGGATAACAAACCTAAATAAAATGAAATACTGAATGATCATTGATTTAATGATTACATAAGGGATAGTGTGTAAAATTATTCTAACATTTAAGGGTTTAATCACAGAAAACAAGGAAATGGGACCAAGCTACACTGCAAACGAACAATATTAAGATTTTCGTTTTGTTTAAGAACATGACAGTACTGTGACAGACAAGGATCCCCCTAGCATGGCATACTAGCACATTCACAGCAAATAAAAAAAGAATAATGTAATCATTTCACCAGTACACTTTCCCCTTTTCTAGCAAAGAACCAACATTTTAATTACTAAAACCATCTAAAAATTTCAAATGCTGGATTTTATGGTCTTAAATTCTCTTTTAATGCAGCTTGTTGCATTATCATTTTTAAAGAACATAACCTGTATATTCAAGGTAGAAGTATTGCCATTTATAATGGCAGTAAGAGTGGTTAATTTCAAGCTCTAGTCCCCAGATTAACAGATACCAGACAATACCAGAACAAGTAGCTTGTTCTTCAATGCCTTAATGAGTAGTGGCCAAGAGCAGAAAGAAAACATTCCAGCAACAGCACCAGCTTATGATAATTTAAAGCATTGAGGAAATATAGTGCAATTTACCCACAATCTAAGCAAGTAACTAGAAAAAAAGTATGCTTTATCTTCTACGATTCATTACATAACCACAATAATGAACTCTGTTTTATTTTGGCAATTTCCCTCAATACTTCAGAAGACAGGTGCGTTTGATTTTCAGTAAGGTTAAGAAAAAAACACAACTGATGTAATATTTAGTCTTTGAAAGCATCTTTAAATACTAAAGACACAGTAAAATGCTTAGGAATATGGTTTCTTTATAGCATATACTGTGTATTTACTTCTGGAAAATACACTTCTAATTAAATCTTTTACAGCAATATCTTTAGATTAATGTATGCTGTAGAAGAGTAATTACACGCAAATTCTGAAACAGTCTTAATATTTTACTTCAGTATTTTGGAGGTCCATCTAAATGTCTGAAAGTCAGCATTTTGTATTTTTTTAAAAGATGAGAGATGTAATATAGCATAAGGAGTTATTCGTGTGACACTTCACCTGCATGTCTTTCTCTCTACACACACATATAAGACATTCGACTAAAAATACACAAGAAGATAGCCATACTGTTTTTGAAACTTTTGGCTTATACCAAATATAACAAAAGATAATTTAATCAAATAGAATGCCAGGCAGAGGAATGGAAAACACTTAGGTGCTCTGAAGACTGCTTTATTTTATACAGTATAGCTAATCCACCAGTAGAAACTTCAAAAACAAGGACCTCAAAACTTTAGTTTAAAATAAAATTAGTAAGAAGCCACTATTTCTAGCACTAGGTTTCTGATGTGAGCATAAAATGCTTGATGAAGGACTCAAAAATGCTGAGAAGCTAAAGCTACTAAACAATGTCTAATTCAGTATGAAAAACTACCTGCTTTAGTGACCTGCAGAGTTGTATTTTACAGATACGTTGGATGCTAATCCTTAATGCTAAAAATTGTATTTGACTCATCTATAGCTGTTGAATGTTATGTCATTTCCTCCTGGATATACATTCTTAAGCATTTTTTCCTGTAATTTCCTGTCAAAGCAACTGAACTAAGTTTAGACATAGAAGAACTATTTTGAAAAAAGCGTTTGCTCATGTGCGTTGTTATGCAAAATGTTGACATTGAAGGTAAAACAAAAATGACACACATAAAATAAAACCTTTAAAAATATGAAATGTTCTTTTCAGTAATATCCTTAATAATGTAAGGATATTATGCATCCAAGCTTAAGCACAGAAAAACAAACAAATCACATTTATCTGACAGCTAGAGGGAGTTTAGAAATTGGAGTGATTGGAGGGCATGAAACAGCTGCTGCGTCCTTTTCCAAACAGGAACTCAAGCCCAGTAGAACCACCCAGACACCACTCTTTCTTTGTAAAATATGAAGAGAAGAGGTAGTAGAACTACAGATTTAGTGCCACTCTTTGGTGGGAATGAAATAAGAAAAGTGAGAAAACACAAACTTTGGTCCAGAGAAGTCCAAGCTTGGCCCAGATCCAATGTTTTTTCAATGCATCCTGTTGCTATCCTTAAAAATTCTACAGACTTATTCAACCATATGACAAAGCTAGATTGTCCGCACAAAAACCTGGGAGTTGTATTGCCAATTGAAGCAACACTAAAACAAACAAATTAAAGGCCTACATCTCCTTTTCACAGCTTGTTTTCATGCTGATATACCTGAATGCCACGTCGACCCAGAATCTACAGAAACAATGCAAAGTGAAGTCGTAACTGATATCCAAAGTTATGGTTCTTTCAGACTTTTGCAGTTATCATAATTTATGCTAGTCTCCTGCTTGTCCAGATAATACCATGCAGTGATATCTTATGCGTTGCAAAAGAGGAAGATCAGGATAAGCATAAAACATATTGCCCCCCCTTCTCTCAGCAGTCATGCTCTGATTTCTAAGATTCATTCCACTAGAAGGCTATGTATTCAGACACCATTCCTCTTCTCTCATAAGACTATGAAAGATACCAATTCATTTAAAAAACCTTTAATGCACAAAAAATGTATTAAGTTTTGTTAGATATGTAGTTTCTCTATGCATTTTGCTGTAGAACATTACTTTTACCAGTTCTCAAACTGCTCAAGAAAGTCCAAATTCATGCCTTTGGGTGGATACAGTCATCCTTTTTTTTTCCTCCACTGTTTTAAAATCAGTGTTCTGATACAGTTTAGGTTCTACATAAATCAAGTTCTTCCAGTATTGAACCACATGACTGATGCAAACTTGCATTTGTAACATCATGAAAAATTTATTTAATCTATTGCTAACTTGTAATGAATTTAATTTGATTTTATTGGGGTGTTTTGTCTTTCCTGCCTGTTGAAAATACTACTCCTGTCTTTGGAAAATAGTTCCGACATACAGACTTGCATATCTGGATTTCCAGAGAATGAAATTACTGTTCAAGGATTTAAATATCAATCAGTATCTCTTGACATTCCAGATTTTCTCTATATCACATATATTTAAAATCATAAGTAACTCAGATATTTAAGTGATTATGAAATTCCAGTTTTCTAACTGTCTCAGTTCTTTGAAAGAATACACAGAAATTTTAAAGCGATATCACTTTGTTATACACCCACTGGATAGCTGCTTGTCACAATGGTGATAGATTCCTCTTCAACTGCAAGTCTAATATCAAACAATCCCTGCTATCAGCAACATTATCGTATGAGCATGCTTGATCTGCTTAGCCACTCCATCTAATCGCTGACAGTAAAGTCTATATCTACGCTACAGAAGTGAAGCGGGTATAACTGATTTGCTTACAAGTACATTCAATCTGAGTTCTGCTAAGAAACATTTTAAGTTTGTTCTACAATATTTATTTTTCAGTCCTGTTTAGACAGCTACCACAACCCAATTATTAAGAGTTCTCTAGCAGAAGGTTCCAAAAGAAGTCATGTGTGTACTTGGAGACATTACTAAAACCAGAAACATATCAGACGGCAGGCGCACGCAGATTGTTGACAGATAAACTCTAGCAAGTCTCTCGCCACAGGAGTTTAAAAAGTTACCACCTCCAGCTGCCCATTCCTGGAAATCAACAGGAAGGAATGTGTATTGGTATTTAGCCACTTCAGTTCAGAATGTGGCAATTTAATTATAACTACTCGTTAAACTAACCTACTGGACAGCGCACTGAAAAACACTCGCACACCTTACCACCCATTCTGCTACAGAGATAGCAACCTCCAGTTAAAGAGTAGTAGCAAACTATGGCAAATAGTATGGTAATGTCAAAACTCACATACAAGCCACCTGTTAATAAAGATGCTTAGTCATAATTTTTGACAGCTGAATTTAGTGATGTGGTTGTATCAATGAATCTTTGAAGGGTCTCTTCATTTTATATCTCTTTCCCTTCTTCTCAGAACCTTTCTTGGGTCCAAATGAATGTTTTCATCACCAACCACATGTCTATGTAACTTCACAGCTTGCTTCTTTGGCAACTAATTCACCCTCTTCCTTTGGTATGTAGTACTACAGCTAATATGTTTTTGATATTTTGAACCGCCTTGACAGACCTAACTTCGCTATTTCTCTAGTAGGCAGTGCAACCACCCTCTATTAATCTAAATGCATGTAATTGAATATGGTGTTTTTGCAGTTTTTACAGTTAATCTCTTGTTTAATAAACTGCACAATGTCACATTCTTATTAAATAGCCGTCTCTATTTAAAAATAAACAAACAAACAAGTCGGCAACATTCAAATCCCAGAACAGCCACTATGTGAAGATTTGTTTTCATCATATAGAGTTAGTACATATCTGAAAAATAGGGTTGACAGAAATTGTGTTTCAACTGCCAGCTTTCAAAAGACCAGACTTGCAACTAATGCCTCTCTGCCATCTTGAAACCTGGACAGACCTCAGCTGTTTGAATTAACACTTCCTGGACTTACTGAACTATTTTGGATCTATAGAAAATCATTATTTATTTATGTGTAAGACCTTTAAATTATGTCATCAAGATGAGATGATTGCTGATTATTCTAAAGTGAAAAGTTGGCTTGAAATAATATATCTGAGTTGTGAATTTTTTTTGTCACCAACTTTAAATGCTTTCATAATTATTAAGTCTTATTCTATACTACGGTCTGTCTTTTTTCTTTAATCTTTTAACTTATTTTTCTTTATTATCAATTGCTTCTAAAAAAAGTAAAATCATCTATTTCTTTTAACTTTATACCCACTATCTTAATTTTTTTGCCAGGTTTTCTTCTACAAAAAGTAAAAGTGGCTTCATTTGTCTCCTTTTTGTGTAGAGTATACTTCTGGTGCCTATGAATGGTATTAATAAAAGGAAAATACTAAATCAATTTTAGTGTGTAGAGTTAAAAGATTATACTGCAAGCATATGTCCAGGGGTCACTATACGCTGACTCCCACGGCTAGTGTTAATATCAGAAAGGTCTTTCCATCTACTAAAATTGGTATCGGTTAAATCATATCATCATGACAGAGCTAGCAAAACATTCTTTTCCTCAAGCTGAGGCTTGACAGTGTCTGCTTGGTGTTTTTACAAAAATACTTTGTGATGAAGAACTTGTAACTGACTTAGGGAATGAGGTAAAACTAGAGTGAGGTGGATCAGTAGCACACATGCTTCTTGCCTCAGAATGCAAAGCACACTGAAGAGTGAAAGCTTCAGCTAAACCAGCGATGCATGAGAGGACTTTACCCTATAGGGCTTCATATGTCATGCAATGGGCAATAGCAAGTCTGCTAGGAGCCAAAAATGAACTGCGTTGGGTGCCAAAACATACTTAGTTGGTTATGTAGCCAAGAAAATCTGGTCCCATCTCCAATACAGCATCCTTATGCAACTGAATGAGACGCTGTTTTAAAACATCAAGTTCATTCTGAAATCAGAAATTGTAAATTACCTGACATTTTCTTGCTGAAGCACTATGAACAGGAATATAGGTGCAAGTGAAAATTTCTGTTTGGCTACCCTGGTACTCCCCATACTTTGTATATCCATAATGAAAAAATGGAGGTGAGAAGAAGGTTAGAAGCAAAAACCTTTTGATGCAGTCCAGAAAGACTACTTCTTTTAGTCACAGTCTTCCCACATCAGTTGTAAAAACGGCCCAGCCAGAAAAGGTGCTAACTGAAAGGAGGCTGTTGCAACAGGGACAAAAATTCCCCAAGCTGCTGCTCATGGCCACATTTATTCCAATATCTGATGCCATTTATTTTAATCTTCATCTGCATATCCAAAGATGCCTAAGACATTGCACGTTCCTACTGCCTCTTGAAGAATTAAGATTTCAAAAATTAATAAAAGACAAATTCAGTAAAGGATTTAGACATTTATGGTAAAACTTAGGAAGTATATATATGGCCCTAAACCAAAATAAATTATCTATAAAGTCTTCATTTAACTACCTAGGTGCCAAAGATGCCGTAGGCACTTAAACTTTCACCTCTAAGATCAATTAGAAACCTAAGGTGTGAGAAAGCTAAAGGTGCTACCACCTGGGCAGAAGTGAAGTGAGCATCTCCTCTTCACCTGGAGTTCACAAACCATACACCCCAAATTGTCAGTCACCTTGAAAGACCTACCTAAGCATACCCAGAGTACATTGCATTAGAACCATTCTGACTTCAGCAGAAAAACAAAGAACTTACAGCAATCCTTGTTGATGATCAATGTCAACACTTGCCATTTTGTTTATACAGACAATTAAAGGAATAACTCACAAGTTGAACATCAGAGCAGAACACCTCATCCAAAGGAAGCTCAAAGCCGTTCTCTCTCAGAAGACTACCATCATGAGCTGCTGACTGGGATCAATCCTGTAGAAGTGCTGACACTACACAAAAAGAGCACATGATAAATAAATCAGAGTGCATAAGAACACAGTTCCAAAGTGGGATAATTCTGGGGAAGTGATGAAGAAGGGAGAGTTCTAAGTTTCAGATCTGCTCCCAATCCTATCTCTGTGCTTTATTCAACTATTTTGCAATGAAAAAATGAGAAATTTCTTGAAACAAGAACAGTCTGAGCGCTGCCAAGCCTTAGTTGCTTTGCTGGTCAGGACCTGAGTACATTGCTCAGGTATACCGAATACCTTACACCATTGTGTCTTGGAAATGGTCTTCCAAACATTTCCGGCTCCCCAAGATTCTATACAATTGCTTTAGTAATTATGGTATTTGATCCATTCAGACTTGTACAGCTTATTTAGCTGATAGTAACTTCTGATATTACTATTATGCCACTATTCTTTACAAAAAGAATGGATTTTATATTTTTCACAGAACAACTCATAACTTACCAGCAAAGAGCTACTGTGAATAATCCTCTTCTCTTCTTCCTTAACATCTGCCTTCCCCCTTCCAAAACTATTCTCCTCTTTTGATTTTGCAAGATTGCAGCCACAGAAAAGCTACAGATGGCTTCTTTGTTGTGAAACAGTAATAGATCAGTCCTTGCATAAGCAACACCATTTGTCTTCCCCTGCATACTGTGCTTTTAAGTGACATTTAATTAAAGGTTCTCTTAAAATAAATTCACAACAACATGAGCAACAGCCATCTTTATTCATCTCAAGAACACAGAGCTAACACGAGCTTTTGATTTCAACCTTCTTCAGGTACTTGATTGCCACTTTAGAAATTTTACTAATTTACTCCTACAATTTCTGCCTCAGTTACCTAAGTTTTCTCCAATAGCAGAGTTGTCTAATATCTAATGAAAAACTCTAAATAGCAACTATAAGCACTATAAACAAGAGCAAAGGCAATCAAGCCTTTTGTTTGTAGATACAAGAAAGGAATAGTGTTCATATTTGGAACTATGTTTTCAATCATAGCAGAGATTTTGTTACTTCTGAAAAGTTTAGGTTCCCCAGTTTGCAGTAAAAATTTCCTTTTTGCTTCTAAGTCTTCAAATAGTTTGGTGGGAAGTACCCACTTTCCAGTACCAGTTATCCAAGGTTTCAGTAACACTCCATTCTAGACCACAAATCAAAAACCTTTACCTCCCAACAATCAATGTTTTGAATAGCAAATCAAAACGTAAAATAACAACAAGTTGAAAACCTTTACACAAGGAAGTGTCTGTGTTTCTGGAACTCTTCCAGTGAGGAAGACACAGAATTATCAACTGCAAAGCAGCAAAGAGTTTACCATCGGCACACTGCTAAAGAGCCCATCCTGTTTAGGCCTGCAACTGATTTCAGCATGGCAAACACACAGGACACACAGAAACCAACAGCACGTCCTCACAGATACCTTCACATCCTAGTTACTAATAGTGCTAAACGGAGATGTGCTACAGGTATTTCAGCTGGGTAGAAACACACAGCATGAATACTATCTTTTTTTCCTTCTATTCCCTACCTTTATCTGCAAAGATTTTATTTCTTCCCTGAATCTCAGGCCTGACTCTCAGTTACAGGGCAGGGAAAGCAGCAGCACCATAGCACACCTATTTCAGAATGGCCTGGCAGTCCGCACCTTCTTCCCGCCATCCCTCCAGGCACCGTGTGGCCTTCCACCTTTTCAGACCCCTGTATCTTCGCTCCCGTGCCTACTCCTTGCATTTACAGCGCTGGACTCGTAGGGTGGGAAGGGAGATAGAACTGAACCACTGCTGACACCTGTTGTCCACCCTGGGGAATTTGTATTAATCAGGCCTAGTCTACTTAATACAACTAAATACACAAATGCCATTGTACAGGCTCTCTAAAAACAAAAGCATTTCTCACCTAGGCTTACTGTACAAAATTTTAGAAGGAAAGGGAGAGCAAATGATGTCACCTGGACTACATTCTCCCCCTCCCCAGTTCTCAGACTTGTAATGTCCCAGGATGCAGCAGGAACACGCAGCAGGAATGGGAACCCAGTCGGGGTCTAGGACGATGAGTCAGAAGCCACCCCACTACATAAGCTCAGTTTTGCCAGCACCAATTCGAAGCAAAACGTCGACCCACCCCCTAGCGTAGGGTGAAGGAAAGACTGCCTCATGCTGCAAATGGTGTGGGACCACTGAGCCATTGAGTAAAGAAAAAAATTCTAATCACAAGATGATTTATATACTAAGCATGTATGTGATAAAGTGGAAACTAATAGGAATATCCTATAGGAAACAATGTAATGAATGGCAAGGTGCAGTACGGATACAGCAAGATACAGACAAGTGAAAAATCAAGCTTCACCTCCAATGTTATTTCCATTTCCATTTTATTACATAAATACACAAATCCACCAGGGCTACAAATAACAACTTTCTTCTAAAAGCAGACACCTCAGAAGCATAACGTGTGAACAAACAACTCACAACAAACACTCAGATACGGAACAGCCCCTCTTTCCAAAGTTTCCTCGCAGTGCTAACGCTGAGGGTACCAAGGAGCAACCAGGAGGGGGGGACACGGCTGTGACCGAGCGTGAGGGCCTGCCGCTGCCAGGCAGGACAGACAGACAAGCTGCCGTGATGTCTGCTCAAAAAAGAAAACAAATACAGCAGAACCAAGCGGGCTCTGCTTGGTTTCCTTAGGCTTTNTTTTTTTCCCCATAAGCCAGGCTGCCAAAGAAACACCGTACAGGCTCTGCTGTAAAAATCAGTCACCTGGGATACGCAACGGGGCAGACAACCGAAGGGCACCGCGCCTTTCTTTCTCCAAACTCCGAAGCTGGAGAGGTGCGCAAGAGGCTGCCGGTTTCACAACCCAGGGCCAGG
>VXAA01001226.1:384632-432804 GCA_013399115.1 Anseranas semipalmata | reverse complement strand
GGGGGGGGGGGAACAGGCTAAAGGGAGTTGTGACATTTATACATGTTTTTTAATTGCTGAACTGGAGACATTAAATGAAGGGTTTTTCAGACTTTTCAGCAATTTCATGTTTTGTTTTGTTTTTAAGATGTCTTATGTGGTTGTTTTAATACTCTACAATTGCAATCATGCTTTATAAAGCAGCTGGTTGCTAAGTGTGGTGCTTTTTAGCTAAAGAAGAAAACAGTGGAGAGCTCTTAGGTGGAATTCTGTTTTTCTTGTCCTAGTGTTTCATGTTAAGAGGTTGTGCTGAAGGTCATATTATGGTATTGTTGATTTTGGGTACAGATACCATCCCTTCAGAGGTACTGTTGGAGTAGGAGACCCCAGAATGGCTCGGAGCACTGTCAGTCTGGAGTGGATACGATTCATGGCTGGAGTGAGCTTGGATCCCCTCTAGTGCAAACTTCAAAATCCAACAGAGAGGTTGGATGCATACTTCTGTGACCTCACCTTTAATTTTATGCTGCAGAAGTTGTACTGCTGTTACTAACAAGCCAGCTAATTGCACCTGCTGACATTAGGACACTATTGGCATACAATTGCTACAGGATTAATTTCTGCAGAAAACACTGTTTTGGGTATCAATGGGACCTACAAAGGAGAGGAGGTCAGAGCCACAAATAATGCAGTGCAAATAGTGTGTTCTGAGTAAAGGGTAACTCCTCACCGGGGCATAGCCAGAAGGAAGGTCTCGTGCCTTCTGGTTGGTAGCGGTTAATCCTTTGTGTGAGGACACGTGAACTGTGATGGGTTCTGTTATGACTTTCAGGGGAAGTGGTACTCATACTGAAAGTAACACTTTTTCTTAAAAGCAGAAAAATCAAAACCAACGCAGGGAAGGAGAACTGACGAGCATACCTCCTGGATTTAGGGCAAAAAAGAAGAGTGACAGGGTACTTTCACAACATTTCCACCACTGAAAGGGGGTTAACTTCTGTTTACTGCTTTTGGCTGCAGGGGAGATTGAAGTCTCCTCCTTTGTTGTGAGCTGACACAAGAGCTGGCTGATCTTGAGGAAACCAGCTTGCTCTTTAAAAATGAACTTTTAGTATTTATGAATTATCCCAAAATGACCATTTAATTGGACTACAAGTACGTATATTCTCCTTCGTGGCATAACAATCTGAGAGCTCTTAAAAAAATCCAAAAGGTGCTTTGTTTTTTAACAAGCAAACATTTTGTTTTTTAAGTGTGAAAAATAAAAATATTCTTACAGGACTATTTTAGGACAATTTTTCATTCATACCCAGCATACTTAAATGAATTTCACTTCTCTGAACTTGGGCCGTATTTCACAGATTAACATCATCAGCACTCTGAAATACATCGTATTTTAACATGCTTTGTTATAAAATCTATGTTAAAAAAATTATTATAGAGAACTTAATACTGTCGGAAGAAAAACAACAAAAAAAATCTTTTTAGAGATAATTGAGCAAAATAGTGGGGTTTTTTGTTTGTTTTGGTTTTGTTTTTAATTGAGAAATAAGTGGTTGGTTTATCCACAAATTATTTTCCTGAAATGTTTACTGAAACTTATTTCTTGTGGCTTGGCATTTAACCATTGTACGCCTTTGGCAGCACTCTTCCAATGAATACAAAGGCTGTCTATTAAAGAGATGTTTTAGCTACAGAGACAAGGATCCACCTTGAGAAAAATCAGAAAGAAATCTTCCTTCATTCCTGAAAAATGGTATATTCCTGTCAGCAGACAATAGCCGAATTTTGAGATAATAAATTTGTAAATTCAAGCATGATGCTTGCAGCTTTTCTAGTCTTTCTAGGTAATTACAGTCTTTGAGATAAGTACTTGAGGGGGATGAAGAAGAAACCACCATTCCTGAGTTTATGTTCAAGTTCTTAGAGGGAAGAACTGGGGTTTGTCTTGAGGGAAAGGTCACCGTAGACAAGCACCTAAATGGTACTGTAATTGCTTGCTCTTGGCTTCTCAGCCACAGAGAGGAGCAGGATGCTCTCTGTTCCCTTCTTGGTTCAGGGAGTAAGGAGGCAAATTCCTTGTTTGGTCTCTTTAAAGCATTTCAAAAAGCGAAATGACTACTGTATTTTGTTGTGATAATTCTCGAACCATTTATAAAAGGAACCCTCTTATAGGGAAACAAATGGCGTGTACTTCATCTTGTCTCTTCTGTTGCATCTTATAGAAAGTAGTAGCTAGCAGCTGATTGTTCTCTTAGATGTTTTACTAACTAAAATAATGCTGGTTTATGTAGTGATATGTACAGAAGATGTATTCCCTAGCAACCGATTTACTTAGTTGGAAAGGGTTTGAAATCCCTTTGCAGGAAATTTGAACCAAAACCACTTCTGATGCATTTCAGATAGTAGTTTATTGAAGTGCTGGAGACAGGAGTTCTTGTCTAAGGACAAAAAAATGCAAACTCTTAAAGTAGCTTGTGTTTCTACTTACTGATTAGAGCATGCAGCATGAAATTGAAAGCATTATGTGCATGAAAGAAAACAACTATTGAGAATCTCTATTTAAACCTCTACTCCCCTGCACATAGAGTCTTATGGATTAGCACTATAGATACTGAAAATAGAAGGACATTTAGAATATAAATTACTATTCATTGTTTACTTTTTTAATAAGTCCCTTCTGAACAATGAAACTAAAACTGTTTGTTATCTTGCTTAACAGCCAGATTCAAATAGAGTTCCTGCATTATTTTTGGATTACAAACATTGAAAATATTACTTTTCTGGGAAGGATTTTAAAAGACATTTTGCAGAAGCAGTTCTATAAAATGAAAGCAATTTAAATTAAAAATTAAATTGAAAATTGGAGGAGCAATTTTATTCTGAATTTGTGTCAGAAATACATAGAAAGTAACTATTTGAAAATCTTTTGAATTTAAAGGATGTTATTCTAGCTTATTTGGTTTCTTTATTTTGGAAGAAATTTGAGATTTTCCCACTGAAAATCAGTTTAACTTCATGCAAACAAACAGGCATATACTTTTTAGTACAAAGAGTCCTATTCTGAGAACACGTGAATATTTGTATTACACTATTAAGATCAGGCATATTTTTATTAAAAACAAAACCAAACAAGCCCAAAACTTAGCTTGAACAACTGAATCTACTGTTGGATTTTTTTTCTGGAGCCCCCCACCATTTCCCTGGGAGTGCTCTCAGCTGCATGCCTGGACATCATTTTTGTGAACTTGCACTTTCTTAGAGAGATGAAGTAAAGGTAAAGTAGGCATGCCATTGTTAAGGTTTCTTTTCCCCTTAATACAGTGTCACACTGATATTCCTTTTGCACAAAATAATATTTGGTTTATCCACTAATAATTATTTTAAATTTGCTTTTATTTACCTGGGAGGGTAATCAGAATCTTTTCTCTTTCTTTTCTGTTTACTTCAAACTCCAACATTGTTGCATTTCTGATATCTAATGGCCTAATAATGAAATCCTAATTCCTCTACATGTAAGGCATTAAGGAAAAAAAAAAAAAAAACACCCTCAGAATCAATATTGTAACATTATCCAGAGCGTTTGATTTCAGAAAAAAAATGGAGCCAACAATGTTGTTAAGAGGAAATTTCAAAACTCAGGTGAGGCCAAAGGTGCCGTTTGACCTCCTGCCCTTTCCTGCCTCTCCCAGCTCGGTGCTGATGAAGCACGCCACAGCCACCTGTGAGGATCAGCTGCTCCCCAGCTGCACGCCCCGGTTAGCAGTGCTCCAGGCCATGTGTGCTGAAAAAGTAGCTGGTACCCCTTAAAATCATAACTGGTAGAAATGGATTCGAGAGATTATCCTTATTCCCAGTCCTAGAGACTAGTGAGAGTGAACTAGCGTTTTGGTAATTTGGAGCCATATTTATATTATATCCTTAATGTTGTTAACAGTAATTGTCATTTATTTTGCAGTGGTAATCCGGTGACTTCCAAGCGCTTTACAAGAATTATCTATATTTATTTCCACAGACAGGCTGGCATTCTTAAGCCATATTGGAGTGCTTTTGCAAGCAACCATCTCAAAAATACCATGCAGCCCTCTCTGGAATTGTCTGTGCTGGTGTGCGACTGACTTCCTGCAGGCTTTGCACCACCTGGCTGCACAGGTGCCTGCTAGGCAGCAGGGGTAATCGAGGGCTCCCCTCACAGAACCAGGCTTTGGACATTGCATGCGGGGTTTTGCTTCTGTGGTGCACCAGGGAGAACAGGTACAGTGATATTAATTTGGTCTGTCACCTTGCTTGGGGTTTCTTCTTGCGGAAAGAGAGTTGGTGTGTGTGTTTGTTTGTTTGTTTGTTTTTTCCAAGCTGTAGCTATGGTTTTGGGTGCTTGTGCTGGGGTGAAGGAGATGGATTTGGTACGCAGGAGAGGTTTCAGAGTGAGGTGATATTGAGCTATTATGAGGAAAAAGGAGTTTGTTTGTGGCTATGGAAAATAAGCTGGGTAATTAGTGTGGGACTTCAGTGTAAAAAATGTTTGCCATTAAGAATGACTTGCATTACATGTAGTTATGAGTGGTTGAAAAGGCAGGAAGGGAGAAGAGCTCTTTTTTCCATGTAAGGTGGTAATTGAACATTAAGACGAAACTAGTTTAACTGTGACTGGGAAGTCACAGTGATGAGGTTGGTTGTGGATACTGAAGTCCTCCCCCCTCCACATTGTTCTGAAAGAAGGAGAGGCTCAGAGGTTTTTTTCTTCCCTGCCCTTCCAGTCTCCTATCTCTCATTAAATACTACTTGTTTATTTGTGTTTTGTTTTTTTTTTGCTGTTTGTTGTTGTTGTTTGTTTGTTTGTTTTCATTATTTGGGAAACAGAGGGGCACTGGTATCTGCAATCTAGCCATGTATGTGGCAATGGCCAGTGCTGGCATTCCCCTCTTTAAGGATTTTATTTATTTATTTTACATTTGCAAATGTTAAGATTCAGACATAAAGTGATTTGTAAAACTTAAAGCTGTGATAAAATTGCTGCAAATTATATATTTCATCAAATATGTCATCCGAGTTCCCTATAAGGAGTATCTGATTTCTCAAGTTCTGATCCACTTCAAAGATGACAAATGGACTTTGCTTCGTTGTAACCTCTCTGTATTCTCAAGTCTTGCTCCTAAATAGAATATCTCATCAGAACTCAGCTTTTCAAAGGTGATTAAAAACAACAGAGCTTTGAGTACTCATAGGAGCGTCCCTAGCACGATACAGTCTTCACTTGATAGTCTTCACTATCTTGATTGAAATAAGGCTTTTGACACCGCCTTCTTCGATATTAATGAGTCATGGGGAAAAGATTATTAGAGGCAAAAATACTTGAAGATAGGTGTAAAACTGTTTGGAAAATTGTACAGAAGTAGTAGCTATGAGGGTTTCACTATCAAACTGGAAGACTATACTGGGCTTCATGTTTTAAAAGCTTTTTTTTTCCTTTTCTTAATCTTGTGCTAGTTGCTACTCATTAACAGCATGGGTGACAGAATATGAGTTATGCTTAATGAAATTCAGAGATAATGCTAAGGGTAGAAAGTTGTAATTATTTGGAGATCCAAGCAAATATAGTCAGTAAATCATATTAAATAATTCTTCTTATGTGTTTGGCTCTAGAAAACTCACAGGTGGGGTACTCTGTTTTTTGACAGTGGACTCTATATTCACTCCACATCTTGAAGTGTAAAACAGGAATTCATGTTTTTACAAAATATAGCATATGGGACTTTGTATTTTAGAGTACCTTGAGTCTTGAAATGCATAATACTTCACTGTACATGGGAAGAAAGATAAGTGTCACATCTACTGAGAGTAGATGGGAATAGAATCTGTTGTCATTAAGTATTTGTTTGAATATTTAGTCTTAATTTTCCCACTCGCTCATTAAGGAAAAACTTTCCAAGATTAACACAGATTTTCAAGGAAGATATCTCTCCAGGACTCTTTCTGGAAATAACAGCTTATGCCAATAACTATCTGGGATGATTTGTATCTAACAGATCTTGCCTCTGGGAAAAGTGAAGATATAGATTGAGTTGTTCCATTAGAGAGTGTACGCAAGTTTTGTTTCTTTCATGGGTTTTGATGAAGACATCATTCCCTACCTGCACTGCACTATGTAAGCCATTGATGTCACCAGCGTCCCCCTTCTTCACTGAGGGGTGAGGAGTGCAGCACTGGGAGGACAGCTGAAGCTGTGTCTTCCTTGTCATGATGATGGGGCAGCAACTAGTTTATGCATCTAAGGGATTGAGGCGGGAAAGACTTTGTCGTTGCAATTTGGCATTTATGCAATCTTATTAATGTAAATGAAACTATCCCAACTGACGTGAGCATATGAATTATTCCACCAGGTAGTATATTCATGTTCACAGAGCAAGGATTCCAGGGAACTCTGTTTCAAAAGTTAAAATCGCAGGCCATTATGAAGGGTAAAAGAGCAGTTTCCTGAAACTGAAGGAGGGTCCCAACATTTTGGTGGCTTAGTTGCCAGAACTTAGACAATTGATCCATTAACTCTTCAGATGTCTGTACTGGATGTGATCTCATAAAATGCTTCAGGAATACAGTCTTAATTACTGCATACAATCTTAGGAGCATAGAGCTGGTAACAACAGCTCTAGATATTGAGAAAAATTAAAATAAATCTCTAACCAAAGTATTGGTTTTTGTTTATTTGTTTTGGAATTGCTAGGGGAGAAGAATAGGTAGAGGAATGGTTGCCAAGAGGACACTTTTAATTTTCTTTGTTTTATTGCTTTCTAGATTTAAAAATTGTAAAAACACAATGTAATATCAGATAACAAAAATAAGTTGTTTTATGAAGTGCTTGTGATTGAGCATTTATCCTTAATTTCCCCCATCCTATCCAATTAATCTTTATTAGAAATCTAGGTACTAATGTCTTGAACAACTGATTAAATGAATGACTTAAAGATGACTGGCTATTTTTATAGTCCTTGTGATACTTAATGATGATCTGTTAATTTATTACTCAGTAGGATTATGTGATATTTATTTTTTTTACAGTTAATGCAAGTTTCTTTTATTGTATTTAATTTAATCTTGTTGTCTGTAGGTATCCCATTGCATAAGTGCATGCAATTTAAGTACATGAGCAATTGTATCCATATAATCTAAAGTACAGATCAGAAACTGGATTCCACTTGAACAAGTTAATGCGGTAGTAGGCCTAGACTGAGCAGGAAGTGTTACAAATGCTGCTTTTGAAAGATGTTCAAGTGCTTTTTTGCCAATAATTATATTTAAAAGGAGCTTTCTGATCTCAAGCTGAAAGTGGCTGGAGTATTTGCTACGTGCAATTTAGCATATGTCACTGAAACCATTTGTTCAGAACAGGCAGAAATTCACATAGATAAGACCAATAAATATTTTATACCTTTCATAATTGTGGAGTTTCACCATTGGGTTTGGATCTAAGAAATGCATTGCTTATAATTGCTAGAAATCCAGGAAGATGGATGAAATAACAATTCTGAACAACTCCAAGTGAAATAGTGCTATGTCTTGGAAAAGGGACATACTAGCCAGTGGTTCTTGAACGCTCTGGCATCTAGAATTGCCACCTTTCTGTCAAAACAAACAAAAAAACACATATCTAGAAAGTAACTTAGACCCTTGATACTGTGACAAAGTCCATAATCATTCTTGTTCCATATTTGTAGAACAGCTATATGGCAGGGTGTAAAGTTAATCTTGCAAGAAAGCAAAGCACGTTTTTCAAACTTGGTTGGAGAGACTAAAAACAGAAGTCTGTGCTGCTGCAAGAATGTGCTGATACTTAGTTTTAGAATTGAAAATAATGTCTTTGACCAAGACATAGAATATGTTTGTGGGTTTTAATGTCTTTTACATTCCAACAAGCTGATTTTTAATGCACTTCCTTGCTATATGAATAACCATCCTTATCCTTTTTACTGTTTAAAGAAAGCATAACAAGTAAGTTTAAAAAGCTTAACAAATAAGAAACACTGGCGAAGCAACTCCATACCACACTATTCCAGATTAATGGTAAGCTATACTATGTCTGAAGTCTCAGAGGTAAAAGGGATTGCAGATTTAACATTCTTAATTATCCTAAAATAGACGGGTTTTGTTCCTGCAAATACTTAAACCTCCCAATAGGATATTTATGTAAAAAGTTAATGGAACTTGGTGACATAAGTGTGTAGGTTTTGCCTTAGACTTGGTAAATAGTAAGCCCTATTATTTTCTCCTGTCCCCCATTTTTATGTTATTGATGAGAAATTTGAAAAGCAGTTGTTGACTTCTTGAAAATGGGCAGTAGAGCACTCCTTAAAGGCAGATAATTTCACATAGGAACTCATCAATGTTCATCAAACTCAGTGAGTGTCTTATGATGAAGGATGTCTATTGTTATGCCAAGTACTCTGGAAAAAACTATACGGTAAGTTCATTAGTCATGTTTCTTTTTCTTTTTCTTTTTTTTTTTTTTTTTTTTTTTTTTAATGCTCTTGTTATCCCATCGGGAGAAGGAATCGTTTAAGTCCTATAAAAGAATCGGACATTTTAGTGGTAAAGAAAAGAAATAATGTGGAACTTTCTTTTATTTTACATATATAAGTGGATTGGTTATCAGCTAACAATTAGGCCCTTAATTGGTTCAGAAACAGCTTGGACTTTTTCTCTGCTGACTTACCCCTCTAACACATTGTTAGCTATATGTGCTGCATGCTGTGGAGGCAAAGGGAGAGCAAGGATTTTTATTCATCCTTTAGCATTCATAAACAGGTATTAGGGTGGAGTAGGATCATGAGGAAAATGGTTCTTTCTTCTGCTAGAAGAGATGAAGATGTGTGAAAATATTTGTTTAAGCGGGTGTGTAAGAGCTTCCTCTCAGTGTCTGCACAAAATGGATTCTGGCTTTCAAACCTGCTTGGTGAGCAGCTGAGGATCGTCAGTGGAACATGAACCCCCAGTGCTGCCTGGGGAGTCATGACAGATTCATTTCTTTATATATATTTAAAATCTGAATTTTGGTATGTTGTCTTTGTATGTTTTGAAAAAAAAAAATATTGTTCATTGAGAGCCAATAACTGCATATGTATATCTACAGCTCAGTGTAATCCTTTTAGAGATTTTTAAGAGAATTTTAGCAGTGTGTTTTTGGTGCTGCTTATACATCTGGGGAACCAGTTTCAAACACTGAGATTTATCTGTCCTATTCAATGCAAAATAACACCAAGTTTAAAAAAAAAAAAAGTTCTGGAAGTTGCTAAGGAGCTATTGTATGTATAAATGACTGACTTGTGAGCTCAGGGAAGCACAGGCTTGGCTTTTTTTGTGAAGCCTGGTGAAGACCTAATATGGTCTGCTACTCTTCAGCGATTTTTCAATTCATCTGTTTGTTTGTTTGTTTTGGTTGTTTTCCTCCTTTTTCCTCCTGCCAAAGAGAATTGCAGATGGTTTGAGTTCAGAAAACTTACACGCACTTGACATTAAATTGAAGGTGTTTTTGTGCTGTCTTTTTGGCAGACTTGTAGCAAGCTATAGCTTTCCCATTTCACACCATCAGAACTGTACATTATGATATAGAGATTCAGCTGATGTTCTACAGGATTTTAATTCTCTTTTATTGTTTTCTTTGGTATGGAGGTCCAAAAAAACGAGAAAATAAAAGTGGGTGGAGGCAGTAACTTTTATTTTATTATTATTTATTCTCTTTATTTTATTTTTGTTTTGAATTTTGCTGTTTTTTCTCCTCTAAGCTTTTTTTTTCAAACACATTTTATTTTATTTTCTGTGTCTGTGTTAAAGAATTCATAAATTTTTTTACAATTTCCCCTTCTCATGTATATATTCTTCCTGTTTCTCCTGTTTTCTGTCTTTTGACTTCTTCATTCACAAAACGAGTTTCTAAATTATGTTTTACCAAGACATGGTGTTATACAGTCTTAATATTTTTGAAAAAAGAACTGTGTAACTCATGAATGGTGAAATACTGAAAGTCTTCACTTTATCACTTTACCAGTTTGGGAACTGTCCTCTTTTGTTACATTTTCTACTGCAATATCCTTCATTTTCTCCCATGTCTTTGCTGGCTTCTGAGAAGTCTGCTTAAATAAAGATACACCTTTATAGTCTTTGTCACAGACGGGACTTTTCTAGGTCAATATCTTAGTGGGCATTCCTGCAGTCCTGCTGGTTCAGTTAGTTAGCAAATATATTTTTTCACAGCATGACCGAAATATCACAGAATAGTGTAGATATAGCTTTTTAAAAACATTCAATCTAAACAAAGAGAATGTGAAGTACAACAACTAGAATTGTTTATGCTAATTTATTAGAGGTAATGTGCACAAAAACCATGTTGGGGAAAAACTTTTTTTTTTTTTTGAGGATTGGATTTGATCACTCCTGCAGGAAAAGTTTGTAGGAAAGCCTAAAACACTCACTATCTTGCATCTAACAATTAGAAGTAATTTTGATGCAGTTCAGTTTTGAAACCACATTACATCATGACTGTAATAATTTAAATCTCTTCTTATTTGAATAATTTATATATTCCAAAGCATCTTCCTTAATCTAAAAGCTAAACTAAAGAGAATTTGATTCAAAAGTATCCAGTTTGTATAATTACCAGCAGATGTCAGGCATTCACTTTACAAAACAACCGAGCTCGAAAACTGTCCATATTCACAGAAGAATATAAGAAGCTTTCATTTTAAATTTAGGTACATAGGTGACTGTACAGCTTGTTACCTGTTAGCTGTGAAAGAGTTTAAGTTAATGAATGACTTTTCAGGGTGTTATGTATTAAATGTGGTAGGATCAATCTTAATGTGACATATTTGTGAATATTTGGCATATTTACAATGCCATATATAATATGGTAAAAAATATATATGTGCACATGTATTACATAAATGACACCCTTTTATTGTCTTCTCTAGCTACTAAGTGTCTGGTGATATTTAAGACAGTACCGTTTAGTTTAACCCTGGGACTTAACCAGGAATCTGTTGCAAATGAAAGAATCTTTACAGTTAAAGCCCATGCCTGGAGTTAGGAGACTGGGATATTATTCTTAGCTCTTCTATAGATCTTTCACAGACCAAAGAGGAAGTTATAGACAACAAAACTATGGTGCAGAGTTTGAAAATATATAAGAGCAATGGTAGGTTGCCTCACAAACACCTTGAAACCTAATTCATTGTGAATGCAAACCAAATTTATCAACTTTGAATTGTATGGGTAGAGAGTTGCTGAATGGAGTGACAAGAATGGACAACATCATCCTGTTCTTCCGAAGGTCCACGGTTTTTGTGATTAACTTTGAGGCAATTTTCAATGCATTTTTAACTGCCTGTTAAATGTTTCCTGTAAGAAACAAAATAAAATCATTTTTCCTAAATATCTGGGTGGTGGAGAACAAATAGCTGTTGTCTGAAGCAGGGTGGTATTTCTCAACTGATAACCATACTGACCCTGTTCCTTAAGGTAAAGGTCTGTGTTCTGAGCATCTACCTATGCTAAGTGGGAACAGCTGCTTCCCCAAAAGACAAGACACAAGTCAGTTGCTAGTGGTGCAGCTGCAAGAGTCTCAAAGCAACAGAAAGGATTCAACATGAAATGAGAACAGCTGCTGCCTTGGCTGTTCCCACTGTATTAGAAACAAACCACTATTTTTATCCCCTCCCTACCCAACGTTAGCTGCTACAAATAAAAAGGACCAAAATAAGTGGCATAAGAAAATACTATATTTTATGTATATGTGAAAGAAAGAGGGAGGACTATGTATATTCGGCTTTTTTGTACCTCTTCTAGAAAGTTGAGTTTTTATTTCTCATGCACAAGCACTAGGAAAGCCTTTCGGGTCAAAAACAAAATGGAAAGACAAAGACTAGATCTGCTACACACAGGGATAAATAGTGTTCATTAAGTACTTTAAAAGTGCAGTATTAGAGTTAAGCCCAGATAAGATATGATATAGGTTGACCTTCTGTAAAGGTGACAGACTTGGAAGGAAATCTTACACACTTCCTCCACTTAATACATCTTGGCTTAAGAGCAGACGCTTCTGTAGCATCCAGTAAGTGATGGGGAAGAACTTACCAATGCATGCACTTTTGCTTTGAATGAGCGAAGTGTAGCTACTCTTCAGTCTTGCAAAGAGAATCAATTAGTATCTGCTTAACACCTTACTTCACAGAATCATAGAACAGTTGAGGTTGAAGGGACCTCTGGAAGCCATCTGGTCCAACCTTCCTGCTGAAGCAGGGCCACCTAGCACAGGTTGCACAGGACTATGTCCAGGTGGCTTTTGAAGATCACCAAGGAGAGAGAATTCACAACCTCTCTGGCAGTCTGTGCCAGCGCTCCATCACTTGCACAGTACAGAGGTGCTTCCTGATGTTCAGAGGGAACCTCCTGTGTTCCAGTTTGTGCCCACGTAGCAGTTTCTCGTGCTCAGTGTTACCTTCTTGTAACTGACAGCATGGTTATGTTTGCATTTTTTTCATTTGGACCTCGGTCATCTCTGAACTGCGGGAAGTTCAACTGAATGTTTACCTTCAGTGGCTGAGTCCAAAGCCTAAAAACAACTCGGACAAAGGGCATCCCACCCTGCCAACACATGCACAAAATAACTTCTGGCAAGGAGCAGTATTTCGTAGATTGCATGACAGGCCCCTTGGAGATGTCCTCTATTCATGTGAGTGTTAGTTATAAACCTGTCACAAGAGTAGCTGGAGGCACTGCAGTGAAACATGTCCAGGCTGGGGTGTACACCACTGGGCTTGTAAGGCTGAGGAGAGGGAGCAAGCCAGGGTTACTGCCAAGTTGGAGTTGACTGTGACTCCCCAGAGCTCTTAGTGCTTTAGCAAGATGGTGCTGGAGCAGTTTCTGCCGCTCACCGCTGTTGCAGGTGATTTGCAGTGCCTCGGCATGGTGAGCCTGGGCCATAGTGGCACAGCTGGCCTGCTGGGACTGACTTCTGCCCAAGAGAAGGCTGTAACCTGCATATTGCTGATCCTCAGCCCATTCCCCTTTGTTTCTGGCTCAGGTCTGGCTTTTCCACTTTTTCCAGACTGAGAGTCTTCTCAGGTCTTACGTTCATGGTTTTGAGAGTATTGGTATCGATCAAGGCAATGGCATGTTAAGATGTGCATCAGGAGAAGGTTCACTTTTAAATGGAAAACATGTAAAAGGGCATATAACTGTACAGAGCATGAGCAGCATGGTCTGCAGCCACACAAATAGTCCTGTGTAATCTCTCTCAAAGGAGAAAATACTAGCTTCTACTTCCTACTGATATAAAGGTATTTTTCATTAGCAATATTACAATGTACCAATGAGACTTCTGAAGACCTAATCATGAAAACCCAGTCACAGAGTAAAAAATATTCTAAAATGAATCAATTAATAAAATTTCCTATGTTATTGAGTTACATTAATGGTTCAAATAATCTTTTATTAACACCCTCTACTAATACACTGAGCAAGATTTCATTTAAAAAAAATGATCGAGGTTAGCAGCGGAAAACATCCTTTCAGTATTTCGCTAGATGGCACTCTTACATATAGCTCCGGGGGACTTTTTTCTTAAGTGCACAAGTAAGTTTTTAACATCGAGAGAAATCAGCTTTTTGAGACAGTTTTCACGGGTAAAAGTGCAGCAGACAAGAAAAGAGTTAACCATATTGCAGGGCTGTTTCCTAAAAACCGTGTATTTAAGATCCTGAAAACAGACAAGTGTTAGCAATGCTTGCAATCAGTTGTGTTTGAGGATCATCAGTAGTTAGTGTGAAATAGAAATTGCACTAGATATTTATGCAGAGTTTGTGTCATAGTGTTCCTTCATGAAAAGGCAATTTGAAAGATCTTGGCATCTGCTTCTTTGTGATAGCTGAGTAATACTGTGTCTAGCACTTGCCACATGTTAAAGCTTGCAAGACCATTCCCCTTATTTTCATGATTTGCGTGTGTGTTTTTTATATTTTATTATTATTTTTTTTAAACCTCCAGGCCCCATTAAGAGGGTCACTGAGACTGTAGGAAAGCAGCACTTGGCAGAGCCTGATGTGAAGATACTGCACTAGTGTCATGCTCAGAAATTCCATCAGTATCAAAGGGAGCTCCACAGACAGAGCACACGAAGGGTCCACAATGCACAGATTGCATGGAGTGAATTATAGAGGGGAATCTAAGCTTTTGCAGTTTCCTTCACTTATCCCAGTGTGCCTGGCTATTGCACAACGGATGGGGTCAAGTGACCTCTTAATGCATGTACAGACCAGTGCCCATTAATCTTGAAGGGAGGTAAGATTTCATGGTATGTAGGGATGTTTTTTTCCTCTTGTGCTGAAATAGAGACACAATAGGGAAATGAAGCCTTGATGATGTATTCACTTTGCACAAATGGCATATTATTTTAAGATAAAATCATATTCCCTTTCCTTCTTATTGTAATGGATCATAAAACAATGTTGCACAAGATGGGTGCATTTTATTTGCTGCTAAGAAGTCACATCGCCGCAAAGTTTAAATAAGCTCATATTAAACAAGGAAACAAATTTCTTAATTCCCACTTTCAATCCAAAACATTAGCAACTAAAATTAAATGTCAACTTTGTTGACAGGGCATTTGAAAATCTATCGCAATAATTTTCTCAGTCTTTATTACCAATGGATATGTTTCCATTACTGTTGTTCATTCATGAGAACAAGGGAAATGATGCAGGATGAGCTGGTGAGAAAATTTAGAGGAAACAATAGTAATGACTCACATCTGAAGTCTGTGCTTTAGAAATTCCCACCTTTCAAAGAAGGTCTGCTAAAGAAAACTCAAAGTGATGTTCTAGCCAAGTCAAAATTATATTGAAGAAATACTATGGCATGCAAAGTATTGTGTTCAAAGAGGCAAACCAATCTGCTTGTAGTTTTGTTCTGAACTTTTTTTAGATTAATGGAACGCTAAAAATTGCTTGCCCAATACATTGTCTTCAGAGACTGCCCTTTCTTTCAAGACTTACAGGAGTTGAATTCTGCAAAGAGCTGACTGCTTTCTCTGGGGTTAAGTTTCTCCACTCTTTGGATTTGTCTTTTGAAGTGTTTAGCAGAATACATTAAATACTTCAAAGGCTTAGGTCTTTAAAAAGTTAAATTCAGTACAACAATATTACAAAAAGGAGTGCTAAAACAGGAACACAGTGGCCAAAAGAAGAGTATGCATTGCAATATGATAAGCAAGAGATCGTGATGGATTTTTGTGCTTTAGTTTTCACGCACTTTACACATTTGTGAGGAAGGAGAGATGTTTTCAAACACAACTCTCCATTTTTCTGACTCCCTCTCTCTCCAGGTTCTTCTGTAAAGGTCTTTTTCCTAGCTAGTGTGTACAGTCCCTTTAGAGTTTCCCAAACACTCCTCTTTGTGACTACGCTTGGGAACAAACTAAGTTACACACCTGGTTTTATTAGTGCTTCACGTGCTTATGTGAATAGTTGTTCTTTTGTGTTGGAAAATGGGACGGTGTCATATCTTGGGTTCCATGTGGCAAGATTTGTATCTGCTGCTGGTATGTGTCTCTGCATATGGCTTCTGTTACATGACTGCTTAGAAGACATTTTCTCATGAATGCTTCTAGCTGTCATGTTAAAGGAGTCTTTTGTTTATCTGAGAGTTGAAGTTAAAATTACAGAAGTTGTATTTTTAGTGGTGATTTGATGTATATATAGCACTGAGAACACTAATAGGGTAAAGTTGTCTGTTAATCCACTAAACAGAAAACACACTGCGTCACACACAGTCATTTTCATGTTAATTTATCAGTGCTCCTTAACTATGTCTGGAAAACTCTTTAAACTGTCATCTGGAAGAGTTACTCCTAAATGTCTATGTGTTCCTTTTATTTTTATAGTAAAAAACATACTGAGCCCTTTTTTATATAGGTATATTAGTGTTACCAAGTTACTAGATATTTCAGTTGCTCGTCTACTGAAAAATATTTAAATATGTTGTAAAGTGAATGACTTAATAAAAATACAGCCTCAGACCATGCACAGATGCAGTGAAATATGAAAGGCAATCTATGGAAATTCACAGAGCAATAGTCTAAATATATAGACATACTATGATATATTAATTAGATGTGCAGCGGATCACTAAAAATGAGATGTTTATGAGAATGGATGGCTACAAGGTTGATTTTGATGAACATTTAATTTCTGTGTATCAGTATACCTTTTATTTATTTTTAGCTTGTGCTTTAATCTTAATTCTACTATGGTTGCTTCTTTACTATTTCTTTGGCCCTCCCCCACCCCAAAAGCTTTTTTTTTTATATGCCAAGCACTCTGAGCAAACATCTAAGGTGGTACAACAACCACCAAAGAGGGACATGAGTGTCTTCCCCTGGATGCATATGAACCACATCTGGATTCCTGGAAACTTTGTCCACAGCAGGACAAGGTTAAATAAATAAATTAATAAATCTCGAAGCTTTGTTGCTTTGAATTGTCAGTTCACTCTTAAAAAATCTGTTTTGTATAAATGAACTGTATTTGGACTTTCAAATGGATACCTATAAATGAGTCAGGGTGCTATGTTATTCTTAGTTAAGCCACCGAACATTTTTCTAGTAAACAAATCTAGTAGAAATCTAGAGAAATGTAGTAGAGAAAGCAGAAAACACAAAACACTTCTCAGATGCCAATTTTAAGGAAATCTTTTTGGAAAAAGAAAGTCTTAAACTGTAAAGCTATTCAAATTCTTATGCATTAACGCATTACATTGTTGAATACAGAAACTGTAGTGACAATTTGAAATGAAAATTCATAATGTATAAAGGCATGAAAGTACAAGAGATTTATGTGATCGTGGAAGGAAGAGAGGACTGTGTTTTATTTTGTTTTGTTTTCCTTAATGCAGTATTAAGAAAAATGATTACACAAATGAAAGAAGCTAGTTTTCAGCCTCCACATAAAATAAAAGAACGAGTTTCTTCCCATTCTTTAGTGTGTTGCCCTCAAAGACTTTGAAATGACCACATAAACGTTTGATTCAAAATGAGTGATCTTCAAACACAAGTGTAACACTGTGTGCCAAATGTCACACAGATTTTACTTTTAAAGAAATACTTTCATTTTCATCTCCATATTGCACATGTGGTATTGTGCAGCCACCCTTATTAAGCAGTGTCTTGTAGTGGTTCCATCATGTTCTTTTTGACTGGTCATTTCTTTGCCGTTAAATAGCTTAATTAAATCAGTTTACCTTTTTTTTTTTTTTTTTGTGCTTGACCATGATTTGCTGGTGAGAGTTGTACTCTTTCTCAAATGTATCATTTTATGCTACCGTCTTTTGTGCTGCTGTTCTTTAATAACCTGAAATCCCAAGCGTTCAGCTTTATCTCTACAGAAGTAACAGTAGTACTAAGGTTTAATTTCCTACTGAAACCTTCAGCTCCTTCAGTCCAGAGTGTAAACCTCTGTTACAGCAGCTCAGTTAGTGGTTCTTCATAGCTCTTCATGGTGCTTCTGTCTTCAACAAGATTAATCAAGCAGTTGATCTGAAGTCTGTGGTGAGTGTCTGGTTCATATGGATGTAATTTAGTAGCATCAAAGATTATCCATTAGGCTATATGCTTCTATAGTTTAAATAACTTAGGCTGAAATTTCATTATTTCTAGGTGTCCAACTCCCAGTGAAATGACTTCTTGCCTGTAGCAGGTAGTAGAGCATGGTGGGGAGAACTGTTGAAAATGTAAGGGCTGGTGTCATTAAGGCATAAAAACTGATTTTTCTGCATCTGGGCTAGTAAGTCTTCCCTCTACCAATAAATTACTTTGTTCTGAGGTGCTTGTCCTGTTACTTGTCCTGGATCCAGCTCAGGGATCTCTACACTGTACTGTATAATGTACACATTATTCTGTTCCCTTGTGAGTTCTTTCTGTGAATTTGTGTTAAGTGCTAGCTGGAAGCAGGAAAAGACTAATCTGGAATTTGAACCAAAAAGTAGAGTGGGATAGAAGCTCCTAAAGGGGATCACATAAACATGGAAAATGGTATCCTGTTTCTGGAACTACTGAATTCTCTTTGTGGCTTCAGATCAGTAATTTATTCTCTAAATTTATTTACTCATTTGTGAAAGGAAGATGATAATTATTTACCTCATTGGAAGTTATAATGGTTCATTAGTTTGTTTTCAGAGTTTTGTGACAGCTGAAGCTGACGAGCATACATACACACAAATGTCCAGTGGCCAGGACCTAGCAGCTCGGTTACATTGACCCTTTCCCAACCAGCTGTCTCCACTTCTGCAGGGAGGCTAAGGGTAGCTTCAAGATGTCATATCTCTTTTTTCCCATGCCTGTCTCAGATCTTTATATTTATATGTATATTTTCCCGCAGAACCTGTTCTGTGGTGTCCTTTATGAGTGTTCCCCAAAACCTTACTAACTAAACTAAACAGATCACTATAGGCAGGTGGTCCTGTGTAAATGACTTTTAAAACTATTGAAGAACTTTTTTTTTCAGGAAACTTATGATTTGGGTTCTGTGGTAAAAACATGAAAGTTTGATCTGCTTGCAGGGAGGGGGGATAACTACCAGTGATGGTAGAAAGAAGGTAAACAGGAATACTATTGGTCAGTTGGACAGGATAAAAATAATAACATCATTTTCTGTCAAAAGTGAATAGAAAATCAGAAAAAGGTCTAGATGAGGCATGTTTCATGGCCTATGCAAATGAAAGCATAAGATGTGTTGCATTAGCAAACCTGGCACTGTTTGCCTGGCACTTTGGAAATGCAGTTTTCAGGGTAGGATGTGTAAGTTCTATTGACCATAGAATCAACTATCACATCTATCTACCACAAAAACCTACTCCTGGCTTGTCAGAGATTACCAAAAAACTTTGAGGTTACTAAATTAAAATTTACTTTACCTACACAATGGACATGTATTATATCTCAAAATATGCAAACTTACACAAGATATGAAATAAAGTAGGGCTTTGTGCCTTTTTTTTTTTGTAAGACTTGCTTTTTTTGTTTGTTTGTTTATTTGTTTTCTTTTTTACAAACAGAACTTCAGGCAATAAATAAGAAAATCACTGAGGGATATCTGTATTGTTATAAACAAGTCAACCATGCCAGAAAGCTATTTTTTTGAACTAAACTGATTTACTTCTGCCAGTAAATTTTGAAAATTTGCCTCAAGGAATTAGATACACCTGTATATGGAACAATTGCTTCTCACAGTAAGTAATAAATTATGATTTATGCAGTATTGATTAAATTATATCCAAGTGAAACTGAATTGAGTGAAATATAAAGGAAAGAGTAATTGTTACTCTTTATTCATGTACTGAACCAGATATTTGGTTGTCCCATAATTAAGATTATTTAATGAAATAGTTGTTGTTACAAACAGGCTGAAAGCTGCTAAAATGTTAGTATAAAAAGACTGAGTGATTTTTTCTCTTGTTCAATTAAAGCAGTCCTTAGGCTCTTTCAGACATTTCAGAATTAGTGTTGCAAATTCTTGTAACTGTGATTGCTTCAGTTATTTCATACACAAGCTAAAACAAATGTTCTCTTGTTCTTCTGTAATCTGTAAACCAGTTGGTTTAGGCAGTATGACATAAGGTCCCATTCTTCCTGCCCTTCCCTGTGAATTTTAAGGTCTTAGCATTACTTCAAAAATGGGAGATCAGAACTGTGCCTCAGGGTCAACTCTGTTATTCTGGACCTTGATCTCTCATGTGACTTGTCGCCTCTGAAGTATTTTGAATGTATTTGTATATTCTTGACAGATGTAGCAGGGAAAAAAAAAAAAAAAAAACAGGTAAAAAATAATTCAAACATATCAAATATCAGGCCCAGTCAGCATGGGTTTATGAAAGGCAGGTCCTGCTTGACTAACCTGATCTCCTATGACAAAGTGACCTGCTTAGTGGATGAGGGAAAGGATGTGGATATTGTCTACCTAGACTTTGGTAAAGCTTTTTGTTTCCCACTGCACTCTCCTGAAGAAATTGGTTGCTTGTGGCTTGGATGGGCATATGCTTTGTTGGGTAAATAACTATCTGTGTGGCTTGGCCCAGAAAGTTGTGGTGAATGGAGTTAATCCAGTTGGAGGCCAGTCACAAGTGGTGCCTCCCAGGGGTCAGTATTGGGGTCAATTTTGTTTAATATCTTTATCAATGATCAGACAAGGGGATCGAGTGCATCCTCAGTAAGTTTGCAGACGANAATATGAGCCAGCAGTGTGCTCAGGTGGCCAAGAAGGCCAACAGCATCCTGGCTTGTATCAGGAACAGTGTGGCCAGCAGGACTAGGGAAGTGATTGACCCCCCGTACTCGGCTCTCGAGTGCTGTGTTCAGTTTTGGGCCCCTCACTACAGGAAGGACATCGAGGTGCTGGAGCAGGTCCAGAGAAGGGCAACGAAGCTGGTGAGGGGTCTGGAGAACAAGTCCTACGAGGAGCAGCTGAGGGAGCTGGGGTTGTTTAGCCTGGAGAAGAGGAGGCTCAGGGGTGACCTTATTGCTCTCTACAGGTACCTTAAAGGAGGCTGTAGCAGGGTGGGGGGTGGTCTCTTTTCCTGAGCAACAAGCAGAAATGGCCTCAAGTTGTGCTAGGGAAGGTTTATGTTGGATATTAGGAAAAATTTCTTCACTGAAAGAGTTGTAAAGCATTGCTGTAAAGCAAGGCTGTCCAGGGAAGTGGTTGAGTCACCATTCCTGGAAGTATTTAAAAGACATGTGGATGTGGTGCTTAGTAACATGGTTTAGTGGTAGACTTGGCAGTGCTAGGCTAGCATTTGAACCTGATGATCTTAGAGGTCTCTTCCAACCTAAATGATTCTAAATATTCAGACATATTCAAAACACATTTATGAAACCAACCTGTCATGAGCTTACTACTGGCAATGTTTTCAAATATTTTGCACAACTTTTATATGATAAGTTTTTGGCTGCCATTTCTGCATGGAATAGTCTTAGGATATTACCAGCAATTTACTCTGCTGAAAGTAACAGAAAAGTTTAGTAACAACATTCATATTTGAAATAATGAAAAATTTTCAGGTTGAGAGGTAACCAGTAGTTCTCAAATATTTCTCTTCTCTCTTAGACCAAATTTTGGCCTTTTTTTTTCCATTTGTATGCAAGTGTTATTCTTTGAGGCTTTTTTATAGACATATTTTAAAGTTATTCTCCCCTAATATTATGACTTTAGAAATCATTCTCTCACTTCTTAGTATTTTTAGAATACCATCTGTTTTGCTTATGCAGTGATAAATTCATTGTAATTTCAGAGCCTGATGTTTTAGAGATGTTTCAGCTGGAAGCTGTTTCCAGGACTATTTGCAAAACAAGGACTATGCTCATGAATGACAAGAAAAAACATTTGCTTGAGTCCAAGGGGTGATGGCTAAGTAGTTGAAAGAGATCTATGCATAGTTACTAAACAAAAAAATACATCAGCCTTGGGATGAAATTTGAGATTAAAACAATTGAGGGGGTTATTGCTTTCACAAGCTCATATATGCTTGCCCCATTTTTGCTTTTTTCAACCACTGGAGATCAAGGTTCTTGCCTATATGAACTGTTCATCTGACCTAATATTTCTTCTATGCTTTGCTCATTACATTACAGAACATTACTATGTTATTACTTTTCATTTCTATTTATTTGTGTGATTAATTAGAAATTTAATGAGTCAGTGAAACCAGAAAAATCCAGGAAACTACTGCAAAATCTGCAGCTACAGACTTTTCACACAAGTGCATATTCTATTATTTAAAATTCAGCTCTCATGTAGGTGTGTGTATATATATATATCACTTTCTGAAAATATTTTACAAGAGTCTCAGTTGTTTTATGAAATTTTCAGTGCAATCCACTCTTTTCATTAAACATTTGAAAACCATTTTTTTGACTTTAAAATGACTTCCAGATCTTCCACATGAAGGCATTCTTTTAAAAATCTGTGCAGTCAAATATGTTTTATGATAGCAATTAGAAATGAGCACTATCCTGTGGCAAGTCAAGCAATTGCATGTGAAATGTAGGTTAGATGTTACTGCTGTTGGGATTTATCTCACATGTTTGGGTAGTTAAATATTTTTGAAGTTCTCTTGTTTTGTTTTGTTTTAATTCAACCTCATTCAATTGAGACAAACTAGATATAAAACCAACTATGTTTGAAATTGTTAGGTGTGTAGAACACATCTTCAAAAAGAAAAAGCAGACATTCTTTTTTTATTTGTTTTTGTCATCAAGCGAGTTAGGTCAGTAGGACTTAGATTTACTTCAGATTTTCTCCCTGCAAGGTCCTTATCTGGTTATGATTTGCCTGGAAAATGCTGTAGTAAAACAAAGTAGCAGCATTTAGGATGGGAGAAGGTGAGTATATTAGGGAAATACCTCCTTTTCTTTATAACTAGAAAGTACTTTTAAAGGCTTCTATGGCCAAGAGATTATTTGGTATTGGGCTTGATATTATTTGTATTTGTAATATTTGCATACAGGTGTAGAAATTTTATGGGAAGTTAGTGGTTAGGACTTTGTTGTTATTGGCAGTGGCTGTGTCCCTTCCCATATTAAATGTGTTGAGGTTCAGTTCCATACAGAATACTGATGATCAGAAGTTGATGAAATGATTAAACTCTGTTTTAATTTTTATGGCTATGCATTACATCCTGGGATTAAAATATTCCCTTACTCACCTTCTACATGCTGATAATAGAATAAATAGTTCTGTCTTTGATACAACAGCCAAAGGTTAGATTTAAAATGTAAACTATGGTTACAGAAGTAACCACAATGTTAAGAACTGTATGGCATTTTCTTCTTGTTGGCCCAAAGCTTTTCTCAGAGTGGTGGAAGAAGGATTTTTTTTTTGCTAGTTTTTGTTGTTCTTCCTTATCTCCCTTGAATTCTAAGGCACGTTGTGTTTCAATACTGTGGGGAGACCCCTGAAGACCTTTTCATCCTGAAAAGATCGTATCAAAGATTTGCACGAAGCAAAATTGTCTTTCTTCTGGCCCTCGTTCTGTCTGTGTTGATAGCCTGCTGAATAATAGCATTAATATTTAAAATTGACGTAGATGAACAGACTACTGGCTAGTACTTGCATGAGTACTTGTTTCCTGTTATATGTTTCCTGTGATATCTTTTTGTATTTTTTTTTTTTTAATGGTAGCTAGGGCTTTAGCCTTGCAGCTATTTTTTTGTTGTTGTTGTTATAAATTGTGCAGCTGAATTCACTGGTTTTCTTTGTAACTCCTGAGCTTCATCATGTAAAAGGGCTGTGTTTCATAATAAATCCAATTTATCTATTGCTATACTTATTTCAGAATATTCAAATATACATTCAAATATATCAGAAATATTCAAAAATTTGAAATTAAGCAGATAATTTCATAAGGTAGAGTTTAAAAGTTTGTTATCCGATGTCTGGATCAAGAGTAGAGCCATATAACTGAAAATTAAATTGATGAGGCTGAGCAGATTTTATTATTTCAGACTTGACACAGTCTAAAACTAGTGCCAAGAACCTGTAGAGCTGCACTGCTGGTCTGAGGGCTTGCAGAAGCAGTACAGAGCTCTTCTACCCCTATCTCTTGACTGTGCTCCTGCTCTCTCTTACCTTCCCCAGCAAGCCCAGTAAGGCGGACCTTGGCAGAGCTGGCTGCACAGAAGGGTGCAGGGGTCACTAGAAACATCCACAGCCTCCCAGCAACAAAAATCACCCCTGAATTATGGCTGCTTTACTACACAGGTAGAGACCATGGGAATCATAAGCTGTTTGCAAATCTAAAACCTTTTCCTTCTTTGTTTTGTGGTGTAAGAAATGAGATGATGTCCAGAGACATTTGAGGCAACATTCTGCTCTCCAAACCTGCACTTGTGGGACATGGTTTTCCTCTCTGCTGTATTGCCTGGGGGAGCAAAGCCTTCTAGCACTCTGGGAACACCCTTCCATCTCCGTGGATTTTGATGGATTGGTATCGGTGAATTATTTTTTATTATTATTCTATTGCCCAGAGCCGGGGGGTTGAAACTAGATGATCTTTAAGGTCCTTTTCAACCCAGGCCATTCTACGATTCTATGATTCTATGATTTCAGTGCTTCAGCATATTAATTACACAGACTGGGGGTGGCTATGGAGTTCAGGAAGGATACTTATTCTGTTATTGTCCTATGGAAGATGTGTATTACAGATTTTTGAAATAACCATGAAAACTGCCTGTCTGACTACCTAAACTCCTCTAAATCTTAATGTGGAAACATTTAATTCTACTTTGTTTCCTGAGGTGACCTCAATCTTTCAGTGGGAACCTGCTCAACTGTTGCCAGGAAACATTTAGGAGATGGTTGGGTGTACCAAGATTTCCCTTAACACAGCATTGAGCTTTCAGATATGAATCCTCTTACACAAACATGCTATAACTATCGGTCACTGTTTTTTGTGAATAAAGAAAGCAGAAGTGGCCAGAATCTGAAGTTGTTGCAATTTCTTATTGTTGCTATTTAGCATGTCAAATGCATGGATAGAGGTGAGAAGAAAAGACCACGAATTCAAGATACTTTTTTTCCTCTTTTTTCTTCTTTTCTAAGATTACTAAAGTCAGTCTTCAAGTCCTACACTGAAGATAGTTTGGCAACTTAAGTGAAGTTTGGGGTTGTATGCATAGTTATTTCATAGTTATTTACTTTTATATGGTGCTGAAATTACTGGTGAATCTGTAGACCTTTATATACCCTGAGGCAGTCCCAGAGCCTAGTACGTTTCATTAGCTGGTTGTGTGAATATGAAACCCTGTTCCCTTCATGGGGTGATGAATGCTGTGAGTCCATGCAGATACTCATCATTACTGCATTAGGGAGTTCTGAGGATGTTTACTAATAAAATTTATCTCCTCCCCATGCAAAGCAAAACTGTGGATATATCATATTTATTCCCCACCCTCCCTCAAACAAATAATGATAAATTACCTATTTAGTGGAAAAAATAATTGGATAGTTAGAGTTCTGCCCTGAAAGTTTCAAATTAAAAGCTCTGGTTCTTGATTCAAACCCACTTTTAAATCAAAATTGCAGGTAGAATAAAATAAACCCAAAGTATTCTATTAGATCAAAATACTTCTTTCCATGAATTTTTATGACTTCAATTTTTGTCTTTGATTTATAAAAGGAAAACACTTTCAGAAATGGTACACATTTCCCCAGTCAGAAAAGTTGCAGCCTAAATTTAGTCTAAATTAGGTAACAGCTAGTAACGGATAGACCTAAAATATCAGAGTACCTGGAATCAGAGATCTGATTTGCTGTATCTCAGCACTTATACAGGAAGCACTTATATATGTATACTTATATATAGCACTTATAGGAACACTTATAAATGGTCAGTGGTATGCAAAATTTTGGGAGCCAATTAACAACTCTGAAATTTCAGAACTTCTGGAGGAATACACGCTTTTTAAAGAGCAACCTAAAAGCACTCTTGGGTATGGCTGTGTGGGTTACTGAATAGTCTCACAGACCACACAGTTTGGAAACCATTACTAAATATAGTATCCATTGTTTCTCCTTGCATAGGAGGATGTGAAATAGGCAGAGAAATACAGAAATCTGTAAAATTTATCTACCTGTAAATTGGGTTAATGACATTTCCTTCCTTTTTTTTTTTTTTTTTTAAAGTACTTTGAGATCTCTTGAAGAAAAATGATCTCATTGCAGTAGATAAGATATAAAGCAGAAACATCACAGTTTTTGTTACAGGTAATTTCTCAGACCATCCCCTTTGTAATGAAATAAGCACAAGGCCATGGATTAGCAATAATTTTCTACCAAGAGTCAAAGTTGTAAATGCCATCATTTAAAAGGTTATTTCAGTTATGGTGTACTATGAGTTGAATTTCTTTCTTTCCAGAACATGTGACAGTTCATAGCTAGCAGAATTTTATAATATCTTGTAATGCTGCAACACATTATTTTCTGAAGAGGTTTGGTGCCAGGCTCCGCTTTCTTCCTTTTTGAGCCAGATAGAAATAAAGCAGATAACCAGCTAAGGATTTATTCATTTAATTTAAGAAATCATTTTTTGTTTAATTACTATAACATGTAAATATGTTTGTATGATTGCTGTAACATATATTAATCAGGACTAATATTCTAGTTATTTGAATCTAATTTACTAATAGAATAAGTTCTTGAAGAGTGTGTGGCTTAATTAGGAATTAGGAGTATTCAGTAGCTATGTATACTGTAGCTATGAAGTGGCATTTTTTAAATATACATATTAAGACCAGAAATGGAGTGACTTTTCTTTAAAAATAATCTATGTGTTTATGAGAAGGGTGGAAAAACATGTGTTGCTGTTGAGAAATTGTGATTTTTTTTTTTTAAAGCTTGATAGAAATGGTAAAATATCTGTAAATATCTGGCCTCATTAAAACTCCCCAAAATAAAGTTCCTTTGGGGTTAGACCAGATGATCTCAGGAGGTCCCTTCCAACCTAAGTGATCCTGTGATTCTGCAGTTCCCATACCTTAGGAACTTGGCGTTGGTGTAATAGTACAGTGTCTTTAAGTCATGGAATCCCTGAATAATTCAAGAAAAAAGAGACTTCAGAAGGCCCAAACCTCCTCTCAAAGCAGGACCATCTTAAATGTTAGGTCAGGTAGTTCAGGGTGTCCCATGGCAGGGCAGGGCCTCACTAGCCAGGGACATCCCACCACCCTAGCCAGGGAGCAGGGCAGCCAGGGATAGCCCTGGGCATCAGGCACCTCCCTGGGGATGGGGACAAGCTGAGGCCAGGCCTGGACATCAGGCTGCAGGTAGGGGTGAGGATCAGGCCCTGTGAGGGGAACCAGTGTCAGACATTGTCCCATGATGTCACAGGGACAAGACTTTGGCCTATGGGGTCAGGGCCCACAGTCTGGCATGGTTTGGTGGCAGTGGTCGCTTGGGCAGGCCTTGGCTGACGAAGTGGCTGGGGCTGGACGGTCATCGCAGCTTTTTGCCTTGTCTGTGCTTGGCCATCTGCCCTGTGTTGACAGCCAGGGTGAGGCACTCAAGGGCCCTGGCCGTGGTCTTGCCCAGCTTGATCATTTTCTGGTACTTTCAAGGAGGACCCACAGCCTTGGTTGTGCTACGTGTCATTGGCCTATTTTAAGAGGCGATTCTTCACAAATGTCTCTTAAAATAAGAAGATCTTTAGGCTGCAAGATATTGGTGAGTTGTAAGTACACTAGCTGTATACACTGAAGATGCTCTTTAACATGATACTGTGAACTATTAAATAGAGCTTATAGCTCTGTTGATAGTACCTGATCTCAAATTTGGAAGTCTTCATATTACAAAATTGTGTGGTTCAAGCTTGTTTGTATTTGAGCTGTTTTACTTGAAACTAAAACTGTTTATGCTAAAATTGCAGTAACAGTGGTTACATATATGATACCTCCTATCCCTGACTGGCTGAGTTGTCTTTAGTTTGGACTGTAATACTCTAAATCTTTAAGATGTTATGATTGATACAGACCCCCTTATAGTGGGGTCAGGATCTTGTGGCTGAAGTGAGGAGTATATAGTTGCTCCAAGAGATTTCTGTTTCCTGCTTGTGTTGGCGTACCTGTTGTGAATTTTAATTTCAAGTTGGCTTTAGCAATTTGGTTAGTGAGTATGTCTATTCCACAGTCTTAATTAATCTCTTTCCATATACCATCTGCCACTTTGTCACCTCTGAAGAGAGGTGGGTGAACCTGTGATGTGAACTGTGTGTGAGCAATGCCCATCCACTTATTTGTCTGTTTTATAAACATGACTGTTTCATGCCCATGCCCGTCCTGTATGTTCATATTCAAAGTCCTTTGCTTCTTTACCACTCCCACGCGTTTCTATGATTAATTATGCTGGTGAATTGCAGTGAGTCAGTATGAAGGAAGGAGGCTGATATGGCAATGGCAAAACCAAACAATATTTTAACCCTCAAAATTTTAAAAAAATCTTTTGTGCATGTTATAGAAATGAAGAGAATAGCTAAATGTTGTTATAAATCCTGAAGGCATTCTTAACCATGACTTGCAATCAGAGCAAGGTGAGAGGGCTACTGTTTAGCAAAACTGTTATCCTTACTCAGGGGCTATTGCTTGGAATTGTCAATTCCATCAACATCTTCCCCCAGCATTTCTAGCTCACTTTAAAGGAAAGCTATGAAGAGGCTTGAAACTTCTTATAGCGTCACCCAGAGTGTGTTAAAGGAAACAATGTTGTCTGTGTCTCACCTTTAGAGACTTCAGATAGTACGGGAACGTCTCAACATCAGCAGATTCTTGTGAAAGTACTCCAAAGTACTGTTCCACATACTTTACTTCATAGAGCTACAAGTCATGCAGGATGGAAGATTAATTTTGGTCTGTAGAACCATCCAACATACTGCTGATACTTGTGTTATCAGTCTCTGTGATATGAGTAACAAATGCATTGCCCATGCATCAGGATTTCAGACTGAGGTATTTTCTGGAAAACTTTCAGAAGAGATAATGATGACAGTACTTGTCCCTTTTGTTATCTTCAGTGCTGAATTGTTTTGTTTTTTATAACATTTTATCTGTGTCATTTTTCATTACTTTCCAACGCTGGGTGTAATTTTAGCTGGAAAGTTGCTGACCAAGTAGCCAGATCCTGTAAAGATAGTGTGCCTGTGTTAGCTGGGTTTTCTCCATGCTTGCGTTCAACCATGAATTTTTTTATCTTGAAGTAAAAATAATATATATATATATATTACTTTGTTTGCCAAGGCAAGTAAATGAAGAACATTTATATTTCTCATTCAGATTGAAGATTTTTTTCCTGTTTATACTAATCCATTACACCTGAGAAAGGATAATGCTGTTATGTATGTGCCATTTAGGGCAAGCAGAAGAAAATAGGACTGCAGAGGGGCTGCATTTTGTCAAACACACGCTAGTATTGGTAAATGTGCATAAAAATTACAGCATCTCATCTGACTTTTAGATTTTACTTGGATTCGTAGGGTTGAAATTTAACGTTCTTTGCTATTTTAATTGTGAACTATATATTTGATATTAAAAGCTTTTAAAAATACCTTAGCTTTTTTTAAGATTTGTAAAAGAATTTTCAGAATCTTTCTGCTTGAAATTAAGGTTATTACTTTTTAAAATAAAAAATATACAACAGTGGAGTACAATTTGCCTGTGTAATTAAAGTTGATAAGGTTAATTTTGTTATGATTTGAAGTGCTGAAGTTGAAAGTTTTTTTGCTTTTTAGCTGTAAACTGCATACGTCATATAGAAAACATTTTTTTAAAAGACCTTAAACATCTTTAAGATATCCAAGATTGTTCTCAGAATTTTTGTGCAAATTCAGCTTACCAATCTTTCTTTTTAAATCTACAGCAGAGGAATATGATTTGCTCATATATTTATAACTGATAATGTTAATAATTTCAGATCTTTATCTTTTAATATCAATATTTAGTCTGTTCATAATACTATTGCCTACAGAAAAGTAAAAGCTTTCTCATGCTTGCTTAAACACTTTTAATATAGTTAAGGTGCAGCCTTCAGTGATTAGCATGGTATTTCTTGTTTCCTAGAGACCAAGTGCTAAGTCTATTAGACATTTCCTGCTATTCTTTTGAATTGTAAATACTATTCTTGTAAATTGAAAAGAGCAGTGTAGAGAGATATTCATGCAATTTCCCATCTATTAAAGATGTAGATTTGAGAACGGAGAAACAATAAAATGCAGTTTTTCATAGAAATTAAGGCACACTATAGATGGAATTCACACTCTGAGCATTCACAGGGAGCAAATATTTGGAATGCCAGCATCAATTATTTTCCTTTTCTCATGATCTGTTTGAAGCAAATATCAGCACATTACTAAAGCAAATGGTTGAATCCTGATCTCAGCTATCCTGGAGAAAAGTCTGTAGCGACTCTTTTTAGCGTCAGTGAAATTATTCAGTGACATAAGTGAGATCAGAATTTGGCCTCCTGCTTTATCTTTTCAGAAGGTCCTTCAGTATACAAATGCAGATGTTGTAATTCTTAAATTAAGCTATTTAGCTAGCATTTGGAATAGCAGCCAGTAAGAACACAGAGAGCTTACAACCCAATGTACACTGTTTGTAAGAATTAATGTTTATATCCGGATACAGCTGATCTGGGGGCAGGAGAGAATGGAGGGTAAGGAGGAGGAGAAAGCAAGAAAAGAAGAAAAGAAAAAAGTCCAGGGAGGGGGAGAGAAGGGAGAATGAAATCACACAACCTACTGAATGTTAGCTCTGTGTGTCAGGCTGAAGAGGAAGAGGACCACCCATGGGGAGGACAAGTGAGCCTAACCTTTTCTTAAAATTCTGCCTTCCTTAGAAATGCAGCATCCCACCAAGCAGCTGCAGCAAAAAGTATTAACTAGCCTCAAGTGCAGGCATCAACTTAACGTTATCCAGACTTAAAATGCATCCTTTCAGCTATATTTATATATGTTGACCTAGAATACGTGACATTTATTGGTGTTGGTTAATCTGTGCTGACGTAGGACAGCTCAGACCTGCATGCTCCTGCTGCCTTTCAGGAGGGCGGGTAGTAGGTGCATTACTTCCTTCTCTAAGGATTCTGCCAGGAAAGAATGGAATTCCGTGACAGCTTAGATTCCCAGGAATTGCTTATGAATATATATAACTGACCTGCTTTTTGAAGACTGAGGCCAAGATACTTCCACATGGATGATAGCAAATTTGGGTGTGAATTGTATTAGTTCCAGCTTGACTTTTAAAGGTCTTCCCTTTTCAAGGCAGAGTTTTTGAGGCCTTTAGATTATTCCAACCTTGTGGCTGCAGAGACCACAGAGCTAAAACAGCTTTGAGTAGGTTCCCAAGAAACTTTTAGGCAATGTACAGGATTTAGCTGCAGGCTGACTATATGTGACTATAGCATAAGGACAGAGGGGCTTGCCTGTATTGCACTCAGCCTCTTACTCTCCTGCAAACAGATCCTTCTTTATAATAATTTCTAAGCAACTCACTTTAATCCGGATCTTTTTCTGTTGCCTGTAGGCATTTTGTAAGTGGCCTATGTTTTCCCTTTTTCCCTGAAACCAAAACAACTCAGAATGGCAACAGCATCCAGAATTCTCTACATCTGTTTTGTCCTTAAAACAAACAAACAAAACAACAACAAACAAACAAACAACAACAACAAAAAAACAGGCAAAATAAATTGTAAAGGAAGAGTAAGGACAGCATTACACTTCCTAATGGACAAGGTTTCAGCTTATTTTGCACCTTTGGCTTCCAGGCATTCCTTAAGAAAGCGTAGGGCAATGCTTGTGCTGCAGCAGAGAGAGCTTGCAGGTGCAGCTGTGTTTTCCTTTCAAAGTTTTGACTGTGAAAGAACCCTCTTTCTTTCTCTTACTCACAGTGGGTGTGCTTTGTTCTTAAAAATAAATGTTGTCCAGTTTACAACATAAGATTTTTTTTTTTTTTTTTTTTCCCAGAGCCTAGCTGTGAGGCCTGGTTTGATGACGCCAATAGTTCTGTCTTCAAAAGCTCTTCCATTGCTGGATGTAGTGGAATGGTGTCTTGTTGTAGCTTTCCTCTGTTGGGGAGAGAGAAGGCTGGAAAGGGGAAGGCATTCAAGAGGGATCACTTTTTCATTGACAGAAGTGTTTTGCTGCCTGAGTAATAAAAGCTCTCATGCAAGCCTACAGGCTTCAGCCCATGCTGTCTCTTTCACTTGTGCAATATGGCACACTTTAAAATGATATGCTTTGTACTTATTACTGATGTTTTCCATGCATTGAATATACTTACAAGTTGCATATGCCAGTCAATAATTATCGAAAATAGGCAAGGTGGAAAAAAAAAGAGAAAAATATTTAGTGTGTTGTGTCCTGTATAAAGACTCTAGAGTATATGTGAGTGTGTAGACATAAATAATTCTGCAGTAAAATGCATTTGGATTATTACTTTATCTCAAAGTAGAAGGTTTTTAACATGAAAGTTTTGCAGAATAAAATAAGATATAAAAAAAACCCTTGCCAAAGCTAGCTTTAATGAGTAAGAGTTGAGGTACTGGAAAAAAACCAACATCCTGCTTCCGGTATATATGTATATGAAATGAAAATATATCTGCAACTGCTATACTATAGCTGATTTTTTTTTGATTGCATCACATTTTTGTAATAAGGCATATAATTTATATGAAGTAAAATGTGTAATTGAAATCCTTGTATCTGCATCAAGCTTTAGAAAAAAATTCAAAAAGTTTGCACAGTACAAAATCATGATTAGTTGTGCCTCACCTTTGTCTGTAAACTTTTTTTAATGATAAAAATCCATACAAGCTGAATGGTAGGCTGACTAAGTTCACTCAAGAAAAATCTGTTAAAGGTAGAGATGATGTCTCTGGTTCAGGAAGTCACTGCATTGCAATTTAGTTGGAAATTGGGTGAGTGTTCAGGGAAAGTATCACTATACGCTTGTTTTATTTATCTACTCTTTCCAGTCATTTTGGTCACTCTCTGAGAAAGAGTGTCCTTGTCCGGATGATCCTTTGGCCTGAGCCTGTGCCCTTTTGTCTCTGGAATCTGAAGACAAACGTCACTTTTATCAACAAGAAATAGTTGTTCTGGTTGTATAGCTGATGGAGAAATCTGTCTAGTGGGGTGGTGGAGTTTTTTTGCTTTTATTTTATTATGTTTTATTTTCTAAGGCTACAACCCGACTTTGTTTTTGAAAAGAAAATATTATGACTCTGGAAACCACAAGAGAAAGCTTTTATTATGGCATGTTTTAAAAAGTGGATGAATAAACATTGGTATAGGGGCTGTGTTCTTGTAAATGTTTGGGGCAGTATTTGAAGTGGAAAAACATAGTACAGTCTTGAATAGTTGCTTGCAGCAAATCTGTCCCTTATAAATCAGTGCTGGGAGTGAAGCATAATTCAAAACTAGACCAGTTGGATGTCAGCTAGCATGGTGTGGTTCTCGGCTTTTTTTCAAGTAAAGATGTCTTTTTTCTGTTTGTTTGTTCTTTTTTCTTCACAAAACCCTTTTTTATTCAGGAGAACGGGAACAGTGCTGTGGGGTTATTTAACCACAGTGCCACAGAGACAGGTAGTTAAAAACAAAATTTCAACTTTATTTCTATGGAAAAGCAGAACAGTTTCTTTCCCCATTTTAAAAAATAATGCCACCATGGTTTTTATTAGCAACCCTTTGAAAGCCTTTTCACTTTTTGGCACTAGTTGTGTTGAGAACAACTGTGTTCTGTATTACTGTGTTGCACTGGGATATCCTGGTGTTAAAGAATATTTTCCTTTTCCCATAGATACCAGCTAAGACATGCTAGGGGCAGAAGAACTATTATTATGTGAAAATTATCAGCTATTGTGCTTCATAGCTGTTATTCCTGTCTGCTAATAACTTCTTTCTGAAAGTGCTTGCCTGTCAGGGAATCATTCACTTAACCGATAGATTTCAAACAGACAGCACTACTAAGACCAAATTCTTGTGACTTGCTGCTCCCTATTTACCCTGATAACTACAGGAAGCTGTCATTTGTATGATTAGCAGTTCGAATGGCGTGGTGTTGGGTGCACGTGTCTGACTTCTGCAAGTGGTTATGGAAGGGGGTTTGCAAACTATTGTGGAAGAGGGATAAAACAAGGCCAACGCTACTAGACGTGTTAGAAGCATGAAATAAATTCAGTTATGTTACGGTAATGGTATTCTAATATCCTTTCCCAAAAATGTTTGACTAGAATATGTATGTATGCATGTATATACCCTTTATTTTTATGCTGAAGATACATAAACAATAGCCTGTGCAGAGTGATGCAAAATAATCAGTCTTTTCTTAGGAATGACTAAGCTGCTTCTGATAAGAGGTTAGTTGATAATTAATTAAATCTAGATATGAGAGTCATGGAAAAAAGCCAATATAACAGAATAGGCTGAGATGTTCCGTTCCTCCTTTCCAACAAGAAGGGAACAGAGAGGAAGAGGAGGTTTGGCCACCTCTGGCAGACGATGAACAAAACATGTTCTGCCGCCACGGTATCAGTTCGTTAGTTAATTTGGAAGGCTGCATAAAAACGTGCCATAAGAACTGTTGGAACTTAGATTTTCCTGTCCAAGTGTAACAAACAGTCCGCTTAGAAAATAAAATGCTTTGGTTATATAGTATGTCTATCCTGTCCCTAATGTTATTGATTTCTATTTCAATGTAATTCTGTTGTCGCTATACCCCCTCATAGAACAAAAGGGATTTTTTTCTTAAATAAGAGCTTTAGCTAAATATGACAAGATTGACTTTTTCTTTTCTTTTTTTTTTTTTTTTCCCCAACTGATGTCTTCTGTGTTTTGGTCAGTCATTTAACATAGGATAGATAAATTGTTACTGTCCTTTAACTATATTCTTGCACTACTCATACTCTCCTATTTATTATCTGCTGCAATGTACCTCGGTGGATTCCCAGTCCCATTTTCTGTCAGTGGCACTGGGAGGCAACCTGAAGCTATTCAGCAGGAGGACTCACATAACTTAATGTGTTTGGTACGTGTGAATTATGTGAGAAGCCCGGGAGCAGGCTGCAGTAGCTTAAGGCCAAAAAAAAAAAAGAAAAAAAAGAAAAAAAAAGAAAAGGGGGTTAAAGACAGCTAAAGCCTTTGTGTTGAGCTGGGAAAGGAGGCCTGTTTGCACCTCTGGCTCGGGATTTTAATTGTTACAGCCCTGTATTGTTAGGAGGCTGAAAGGAAATATTTTTAAGCCCGTTCCAATGTGTGCTTCAGTAGTTAACTTTGCTAGTAAGGATAAAATGTTAAAACAGGTTTGTTGGATTGCTTACAGTTTTATTTTCAAGATTATTTTTCTTCTCATGTCAACCAACTGGCCTCTGAAAAAGTTTGCAGTTTTTTAAGGTCTGTGTTGTGTTTTGCTACTTTTCAAACTCGTCATTTTATTTGATAGCTTTACGTATGTCCAATTTATCTAATTCAAAACGTTCTCATGGATGAAAATAGCAAGTCTGCGTAGACGAAGAGCGTCAACATCTACATGTAATAGTTCTGTATTCGCTACTTAACATTTTCAAGTCTGATATAATGTTTTTTGCTCTCTTAAAGTTTTCAATACCAAGAAAAAAGCCTATTGTTGCAGTGTTTCTCTGGCTGTCAAGGATTTGAGGTTTCTGGTTGTGATGAAAGCGCTGATGTGCTTGCTGGCTGCATGTACACCAGCTTTGGCTAGGTCACGTTGTCCTTCCAGATGGCGTCCACCTTCCTAATTTGATGTGGAACCTGCTCAGCTCTGCTGTCAGGAGCCAGCTGTGGTTGCACGTGTTCTCTGTTATACTGTATGTGTATATATATGCTGTATATATACAACAGGGAGAAACCTGACCACTGCCAATCAGAAATAGCTGTTTGTAATGTCAAGGACATTAGCAACCAAAACCAGTTTACTTTCAAGAGGTTTTCTGTAAATGTGAACTATATGAACAAATTCCTTTTCTTTTCCTTCAAGAAAATCTAGTTTTCTGTATTACTGATTTTGATGCAGCTATGCTATGCTTGCTTTTACACAGGCAACATGTTTGCACTAAACTTGTTTTTAAGCTGAAGTTTACTTAATAAACACTGGTTTACTGGTTTTTTTTAATATAACATGATCCCAACAATGGAAGGCTTGTGTCTGGCTTCGGCTGGTGCAGGGGTCTGCAGACTTTAGCACTGTGCCTGTGGTACTGCCACTGGTGTTTGTCCCCTTCATGCTGCATTTGGGAACTGCTTTGGAATGAAGGAGCACAAATAATAAATTGCTTCTGACATCTGCAGAAGGCAGTAGCTGTAACTCATGATAGAGGTCACTGGTGGGACAGGAGGTTTGTATTGTCTCCTCTTTTCCTGCTGCCAGTCATTTACTTTTTATAGGCATTAAACATTAAAATAAAAATGATCGTACATTATAAGCACTTCCTTTGATGAAGTATACAAATGCCATTTGAAATAAAGTGAACTAATACCATGACTGATTTAGATTAAACATTCCACTGGAGTACTTTTATGTTAGGACTTGATTCATTTACATCTCAGCTGTAACTGCCACTATAGCTGATTTTTCTATTAATAAAACCCAAACGATAGCCTGTAGAAGAGGCTTGAGGTGAACCTGCCGTGTGTGCTCACTTTTGAAGGGCAGTATTTCTTAATTGGCTGTGTATTGAAGTCGTATCAACTGAGAAATACTTTCTGAAGAGACTTGTAGCTTAATTTTGAGCATTATTAAGACAAGTACTCAGTCTACTTTCTAAATTTATATTTTGTTATTTTTTTTATAGCAATTCAATACCTTTTCCTCCAATTCCTTTTAGTATTTGTGCTGGGTTTGGTGGGATAATTTTCCTCTTAGCAGCCTGTATGGTGGTGTGTTTTAGATTTGTGACCAAAACAGTGTTGATAACCCTGATGTTTTTGCTATTGCTGAGCAGCACGTGCACAGCGTGAAGGTCTTCTCTGTTTCTCACCCCCCTGCCAGGGAGTAAGCTGGGGGTGGGCGAGGGGCTGGGAGGGGACACAGCTGGGACAGCTGACCTGAACTGACCAAAGGGATCGTCCATGCCACGTAACGTCACGCTTGGCAATAAAACTGGTGGGGGTGAGCTTCCCAAAGGTAGCTGTTGCTTGGAGGTTGGCTGGGCATCGGTCTGCTGGTGGGAGGTGGTGAGTGATTGCCTTCGTATCACTTGTTTTTTTGCTTGTTTGTTCGTACATTTTTGTTTTTCTTCACTTATTAAACTGTCTGTATCTTGACCCATGAGTTAGTCTCACTTTTGCCCTTCCGATTCTCTCCTTCAACCAGCTGGGAGGGAGTAAGTGAGTGACTAGCTGGGAGCTTAGCTGCCACCTGGGGTCAACCCACAACAGTATTAAAAGCTTGTGCATTCAATTATCCTAAGGTTGCTATAATTTTGACATTGTAGCTTAAAACTTACAGAGTTATGAGCTTTGTACAGAGGGAGAGACAGCCCAAGTACGGAAACTAGTGCAAACCCTCTTTTCTTGTGCCAAATCTGAAATCCCTTGATATGGGAAATTTCTTTAAATGCGTAGACATAAGTAGTGTCAGCTGCAAAAACAATGAAAGCTTTTGAACAAATTGGGGACCTCACCCAGAATCATCAATAGTTTTAGGAGAAAATTGTTGCTTGCCAACTGAAATATACATAGGGTATACTTAATTTCTTCGTTAATGAACATACATTCACCTAAGCCAAGATTAATTCTACTAGTCAGTTGGTTTGGATTTAGGGTAAAACAACCATGAGCACAGAAACTAGTCATAGAGCCTGTGCTTTCACATTGTATTAAGCCAGCCAAACATTTTCAATCTTTAGAACAATGTAATCTTACATGAGAGGTGTTTGAAATACTAATCTAAATTAATTCTTGGTTTCTGATCTCTCTGCTGCAAGGATCAGAGGAAAATGTAGCTTAATAAGAAAAATGGGCCATTTTAGAGGTAAGCAGAAGTAGTAACTTCGGGGGAACCTCCAAAGAATTCAGGTTAGAGCAGGACCTTCTAAATTGTGGTAGTATATCCCTAGCTGTATACAAGCATTTTGAAGTAGTACACAGCAAGGTACAGAGTTAAGTGTCAGCTCCTGATGTTGGTGTTTGTTGCAATTGTAGCTGGTGCTGCTACTACTGGAAGATTTTTGTCGACTCCCGAATAGCAAAGTAAGATTACACAATACTGTAAGCACAAAATTACAGTAAAAGCTGCTGGGCTAACTAAACAGCAAATCAATTTGTGATCATGAGAGGCATTAAAAACAAAGAAAACCCAGCAACAATCCCCAAACCTAAAACTAGTGAATGAGGTTTGGGCTACAGTTCTGTGAGTTACAGCGGCTCTTAGAAGAAGTAAGCTTGTAAAAATGAAAGAAGAAAAGTATCTCTGTTATGATAATGTCACAAAAACAGAGACATAGGTGACTTATTTTCTCTCAACCTTACAATGTTTACAAAAAAAAAAAAAGTGGTGTAACCTATGGAATAGTTTCATCTGTGACAAATGTGCATTAGACAAAGCTTCACTCAGGCTTTTCAGACCATCTAATCGGCGGTGCTTCGAGGTAGTACACTTCAGGTTACTTATTGTGCAAACTCATCTGCAGACAACCTCTGTTCACCTGGGACCAGACACCTGCACTATATAAAGAATGAGCTATAAAATGCCTTCCATTTTCAGTGAGTGGGAGGAGGAAGTTTCCAGCAAATTCTTTACTTTTTTGTTTTAAAATGTGTATGTAGTGCTCTCCTACAGACAAAAGGGGTTTCTACTAAACATCACATACATCGTTTTATTTTCTTCTCTGACTTGATCTATGGCTGTAACACTGAACTCCTTATATGTAAGAAAGACAGTTCTGTAGTCTGGCAAAAACTAGAAAATGTTAAGCACAAGGATACAAAGTATTGGCTTAATACTGGCTTAATAAATATACCAATATGCTGCTTCTGTTCTCTGGCTTCTCTCTCGTCTCTTTCTGATGTTGATAATTTTTATGTAATCTGAGCAATGTCAAGTTGTCTGAGACTGTGCTTCGGTTACTTTTTCTTTCCAGCATTGTTTTGGTCACTTCTTTAAACAAAAAGTTATGAATGATTATCTTCAATTATATTTCAGATTTTTCTTATAAAATACAATAAATTTGAAAAATATATATATATTTGAGTGCAAATGCGTATACTTTCCCCCAGAAGACAATTTTCATGTATACTGCTTTGGTTACTGTGATAACATAAAGTTTGTAGTTTAAGTGTTTAACTTAAGTTTTTAGGATCAGGTTTATAATCCCGAATAATTCTGAGATTTAATTGGATTTCTGAGTTTAATTGGATGAGTTTGTGTAGAGTTTGTGTCTCCAGTCTCAGTTTTTCTACCTATCTCTGCTTGCTCTTAGTTCTGTTCTCCCCTACCTGCTTTATTACAATAATGGTCTTTTTAACCAGGTCACTTAATGGGTATGTGTTAGAGAACAGTCACACAAATATTTTTGCTGGTAAGGCTGAAGAAGTGGCAGGATAGACATCAGTGGGTGAGATCTTGTCAGGTCTGATACCTTAAGCAGATACCTTGCCACTGGAAAAACTTGTTTAATGATCAGCACTAAAAAGAAATACAATCTGAGAAATGTAAAGAAAGTCTATTTAACGAAGTTGAAGGAAGAGGGTAGGGAAATCCAGACCATTAGTAAATGGAAATGAGGTACATGCAGATAAATGTTGATGTGGTAGACATATATTTTGAAAACAGAAAAGGTGCACTTTGCTGTGGTGTAACTCAGTGAATTAGAAATTTTCACAATAGCTTTTAGAATATATATATACATTTAGATTTGCCAAATTTACTGTTTGAAGTACTAATTGTGCAAGCTCTCTCTTTCATATGTTACATAAGTACACATCTATGTATGTAGGTAGGTATACAACCTATAACGGGCTAGATAGACTAGAAGACCCAACCTAATGGTATCTGGTTAAAAGTTACTGGTCGTTTCTGCATTTTTTTTTTTTTTTTGCATTTATTTATACACAGGCAAAAATACCTGAATGCTTTTGACGTTGGTATATAAATGAATATTAAAATATGAAGATCAAGATTATAATAAATTAAAATGGATTTTTAATATAGTATAATGAGGTTTTCACAGTTTCCTTTCTCCATCATCATCACGTTGTTTTATTTTTTTTTTTTTAAGTTTAGGCCACACATTATGGAAGACTGAGGGATTTTTACAGCCTGGGGAACTCTAGGCACAGTTGGTGAATTTGTGTAATCTAGAAAAAAAATCCTTTTTAGTTTTCAGCTGGGTAATAGATAAGTAACATAGGAATGACTCCAATATTGCTTCAAGTAATACTTGAAAGAACTACAGAAAATTAATTAAAATCTGAAAACCAACTCATCTGTTTGTTCTTATACTTGTACACTGATTTATTTTTTGTTGATTGTATTCCTTTCTTTGCATGTGGGTTATTTTCTTAATTGGATATTGACTTGGCTTCCAGATAAACAAAATAATTTTATTTTCCCCAATTACAATTTTTTTTCCTGAGATCTTCCTGTACCAAAGGTTAGAAACATGCAAAAATACATACCATGAAGGATATTTACAAATGACACAAGAAAAACCACTTCTACAAATTTCAGAACAAGGTTCCCTAGCAGTCCATCTTTGTTGTATGTGATTTAGTGTCATACACCCCATTTTGTAAAAAAAGAAAAAAAAAAACAAGGCCTTTAACAAGGCCAAGTGCCGGGTCCTGCACCTGGGGCACAACAACCCCAGGCAGAGCTACAGGCTGGGGGATGAGTGGCTGGAAAGCTGCCTGGCAGAGAAAGACCTGGGTGTGCTGGTTGATAGTCAGCTGAATATGAGCCAGCAGTGTGCTCAGGTGGCCAAGAAGGCCAACGGCATCCTGGCTTGTATCAGGAACAGTGTGGCCAGCAGGACTAGGGAGGTGATTGTCCCCCTGTACTCGGCTCTGGTGAGGCCACACCTCGAGTACTGTTCAGTTTTGGGCCCCTCACTACAAGAAGGACATGGAGGTGCTCGAGAGAGTCCAGAGAAGGGCAACGAANCTCCCACGTGCCTGGTGACAGGACGAGGGGGAATGGGCTAAAGTTGCATCAGGGGAGGTTTAGGTTGAATATTAGGAAAAACTTCTTTACCGAAAGGGTAGTTAGGCATTGGAATGGGCTGCCCAGGGAAGTGGTTGAGTCACCATCCCTGGAGGTCTTTAAAAGACGTTTAGATGTTGAGCTTAGAGATATGGTTTAGTGTGGGCCTTGTTAGAGTTAGGTCAGAGGTTGGACTAGGTGATCTTGGAGGTCTCTTCCAACCTGAACGATTCTGTGATTCTGTATTTTTTCTTCTAGACTCCAGTAGAATAAGGCTTGCTCTAAGTAATCAAAAACTTGACCATATAAAACTTTATTATGGTGTACCTGTACAACTTTCAATGTGTGATACAATTTAAAGGGTAATTGTTACTTCCCAAGGTTCAGAAACGTTGATTTTCCACCCCCACCCGCATCCCTTCTTCATCTTTTTGAAGTCAGACGCAGCTTCTCATTACATTTAACCGAATACAGGGGAAGGGTAATAGAACATCATCTGGTTCTAACCTGCAGGTTTTATAGTGCAGTTGTGAGAACAGTAGGGTTTCAATTTCATTTGTGTTGTCACATTGATGGATTAGCTATCAAGCCAACCCTTGTCATGGGTTATGTGCCAAGTGATGTCTCTTGAATCTGAGTCCAATGAAAACAACAGGCTTTCCAATCGATGAAAGCCTTAAGGGGGTTCCTTCTAGCTGTTAGAAACAATAGATGACTGAGAAAGTCAGGCACATCAAAATGTAGACACTGCTGTGGTCACTGGAGTTTACATATTGGGCGGAGCACATGAAACAGCTTAATATGATCTTTTGACCTCCATTAGAAAATTGTTCTCTAGAGATATTAAAACCTTTTCTGAAAAACAACTCCACAACACAGTCGTGTTCTGTACAGGTACTTGAGGTGGAATATATTTTTCAGGCCTAGTTGAAGAAAACAACTATGCAATCTGTTTTTGTGGGTTTTGTTTGTTTGTTCGTTCTATACAAGAAGGAGTACGTGGCATTTACAGCCTGTGTGCCATCAATATGTGGGTTAGAATTTACATTTCCTTTAACGGGGATTACATTAGAGCACCAAGACTGACCTTTTGAACCTGAAGTCTTTATTTTGGTCATTCTGGACTTGATCCTGTGCATGGGAAAAAGAATTGATATAAAGGTGTGAGAAAGTAAAGAAAGAGCTAAAGAAGATGGCAGTATTGGTGGACTGAAGGGGTGTTAGGGCAAGATTAGTAAAAGAAGTTTAGACTCTAGAATCCCATGCAGTTCCAGGTATCAGTGTGTAACTACTTCTGATAGCTAGGCAAGCTCCTTTAAAGAAAATCATTTTTTTTACCTTATGTTGAAAAGTGCTGTAATTCATATATTTAGGGCAATTACCTCAACACATAGTTGAATTATTTCAACTAAATGAAATAAGCAGAGCAAAACACTACAAAAAGTGGAAAATGTGATCTGTGATGTCTGATAGACTGGATGGCTTTGGTACCCACACAAATGTACACTTTATTTTTCCCTCTTGTCAAGTTTTGCTTTAATAGCATTATGTCTCATTCATACAATTTTATTAGCATTTCCTTCAGCTGGTTTAAAAATGACAGATTTAGATTGGATGTAATCTTGTTCTTCTGCGGTGAGATAAAACAAATATTACAAAGTATCACTAAAACTTGTACCGCTGCACTTGCATAAATATAGTAATATCTGCATTTATGTGCATCTCTTTCAAAACTAATGAAAGATTTATTGAGATATATTCTGGAGACTTGTATTATTGTCTGTAACAACTGGAGATCAATTTCTTCATTGCTCAGTTACAGATGGTGACAAGAGGCATGGGTGAATTACAAATTTGGCTTCAGGTATTTTCAGTCTTCTCATGCCATGTTTACTTCCCTGCTCAGTCATCTCATATTCTTGATAAGTACCAGCTCCTTCACATACTATTTATCTAGCATAAACTGGAGCAAATCCACATATAGCTGTCTGGATTGGTTAAAACTCTAGGCATCAGAATTTTCATGATACTTTTAGGCAAGCTTGAGGGATCATTTTGATTTTTGTTACGTAATGACAAAAAGCCACCCTCCAAATGAAAAGCTGAATGCAAACCAACTGTCAAAGTGATAACCTAATAAGCCATTCTTGTAACCAAGCATATCCCAAAAAGTTTTGGGGTTTCATGTCATTCAGGGAATACTAATGAAATTTCTAATTTTATTAACTCTGCGAGGCTCTTCCACTCTGAACTGTTTGTTTCTTCTGCATGTGTATTTCATTCACTTCAGAATACCAACCTGGAAGGATTGGATTTGTTTCTGTAATTCAAGTCATGGGGCTTATAGGAGAAAATCTTTCAAGCTTTTCTAGACTCCTGTGCTGTATCTGTTGTAGAAACCCTGTCTTGCTCCTGAAATTTTGTCCAAGGAGGAGGCTTTGTCCTCCAAGGCAGCTCATGTCTCTGGAAAAAAACTGATGTGCCTAAAAGCAGGGACCAGAAATCAGGTGAGATGGTAACCACATAGTTGAGAATATGCCTGGCAATGTTTGCTGAGGACAGGAAGTAAGAGGGAAGCATGGAAGACTTTGTGCTGTTGCCCTCGTCCATGAAGATGCTCCAAGTGTGCCTTCAGTTTTGCTTCCTGTTACAGGATGTTGAAGCACATATCATGATTGTCTCATTAGGGCACTAAATGCTTGAACTTTCACTGGAGCATTTTGTTTTGAGAACAGATGGTGACCTTGGGTACACAGCGGCTTTTTCTTTCTTTTTTTTTTCTTTTTTTTTTTCTTCGTTAAGATTAAAGGGTTTAGATTTTGTTCAGATTTAGTATTTTATAAGCTGTTTTCTTTTCTTTTTTCTTTTTTCTTTTTTTTACAATTGAGATTACCAACATTTGGCTAATAATAAAAGCTAATTTCAATCAAATTAATTAAGAAAAGTGGAAAATGCAAGTGTCTACCACATTACACAGGCGTTTAATTGAAAATAATGTAGTCTGTTCTACTACTTAAATAGTGCTGGATCAGAAATACATTGGGTCTGGAAAAAATTGAGCTCAATATATTTTTCAATGTGTACAAGATACAAAAACAAAACTTCCTTAAAATGTAAAACAGGAAAATTGTACTTCAATGTAGGACCTTTGTAATGTGCAGAACTATAAGTATGATACATAGCCACTTCAAGTGGCCTTTTCAGGAATTAGGGTGTCCCTGTGTGAAGTTCATTCCAAATTAAGTAAATAAAATGCTTTCAATCAAATCTGAGAGACTTTGGGTTAGGCTTATAGCTAGAAATTATCAAACAGTGAAGAGGTGATGTAAAAAAAAAATGACTCTGTGGCATTTTCTTGTTTGACATTTGGTGTCCTGGTGGTACAATATGACCAAAGGTGGCTGCTTCCTGGAATGGCCTTTCCCCAGGGTTTGACTTTTCCTTAATGGTACTCCAGAAGTCAAAGCTGACACTTCAAAGTGGAGTCTTGGCAGGAGTCGGGGATGGAGAAGCTTTGAAAGTATTGGCTTATCTCAGAATCAAATAGACGTGTCATGGTTTTGGCTGGGATAGAGTTCATTTTCTTCATAGAGGCTCACACAATGCTGTGTTTTGGATTTTTGATGAAAATAGTGGTGATAACACACCAATGTTTTTAACTGCTGCAGAGCAGCGCTGGCACAGAGGCAAGGCCTCTCCTGCCCCTGGCGCTGCCCGGCCAGCAGGAGGCTGGGGGTGCCCCAGCAGCTGGAGGGGACACAGCCAGCACAGCTGGCCCAGGCTGGCCAAAGGGATGTCCCACACTGCCTGGGTCGTGCTCAGCAGCGACAGCTGGGGCACAGGAGGAGGAAGGGGGGAACATTAGGAGTGATGGCATTCGTCCGCCCAGGAAACCATTACACATGACGAGCCCTGCGTTCCTGGAAGTGGCTGAGCGCCTGCCTGCTGATGGGAAGTAACAAATGGATTCCTGGTTTTGCTTTGCTTGCGGTATGCAGCTTTCGCTGGCTCTGGTGAGCTGTCCTCATCTCAGCCCAGGAGTTCTCGTGCTTTTACCGCTCTGATTCTCTCCCATCCTGCCTGGGAGAGTGGGCGAGCGGCTGGGCGGTGCTGAGCTGCCTGCTGGGGCTGCACAACACAAATGTGGCACGTGATCCTTTGCTTTCTCTGCTGGGCCATCAGAGGAGTGTTTTTTGCATCTTTTTGCATCTTGCCCATTATATGTTTATGCATTCACTGCCTTTCAGTCCCTCAGCGGCCAAAATAGACAGCATAAATGATTTCCAAATTAAAGCTGAACAGGGAATTGGTCGCAGAAATATAGAGAGTTGGCTGTAAAATAATAAAAACTGTTGCTTCCCTTCTGAAGCATGCCAAGAAAATGTTGGTACATTGTTTTAAAAAGGGATATGATTGCAAATTGTAAATCTTTATAGACATGTGAGTTACAGCAGCTTAGAGAAGCTGCTGCTTTTTGATTAAAAATTGCTATTGTTTTTCTCCCAGCTTTTTGGCACAAAGTCTTTATTAATAATCCAAAACAAGTTTGCAAATTTCAATTTAGGAGCAGGGTGGGAGCAATTGCATTGAGGTGAGCTATGGTAGTTGGGCAGAAAAGCTGGATGAAAACGGTATTTAGTATGTGTGAGTCTTCTCAAGAGGAAGGGGGCACGGGTTGTTTACCTATGAGTAAGGTAGGTTAATGCTTAGATAAGTGAAGAAATAGAGAGAGGTGATATATGAGGGTATTTGTGTTGGACACTAGGTATCTTCCTTGTACAGCCCCTGGTGGTTGTATGTGGTAATGAGACTACTCAGGACTGACATATCAATATTCCTCATTTGAATTACAATTGAACTTGAAATGCAGTTGATGAAACTCATAATAAAGACAAAACTGAAGTGATGTTTCCCAAAACCTTGTTAGTATGAATGAGCTATAAATCTGTCAAATATTTTAAAGAGGATGGTTGCAGCAAAGTGTCATTTTGCAGCTGTCCTATATATACAGTTTGGGTACTTCTTTTATCCTTATGAAAATTTGTATATGCATGCTGAAAAGAACAGAGAGAAAGTTGAAGTTGCTGCCATTTGTAAGTTAAACCAATATTATGTTGTAAGTTGCCTTCAGCCAGTTAAACATCCCAGTGATGGTATTTGTAACACAGATTATGGTACGGGCTTCTGTTTGGAATATCTAAATATGGTGTAAATTATTGAAAAAGACATCTTTTCTAGGTTAACATTTAGGCTTATTTACAATTTTATAAACTTATTTATAAATTAATATGAAGTATTTTCAAATTATTGTATATTTTAATTTTCATAGTCAGAAAGCTGTGTTAATTTTAAAAACAACAGTATTCTGCTAAAGCAGAGCTTTTAACTCAGCGCTGCGATTAACTTTCAGCATTAATCTGCATCTCTTGTAATTGAACTGTTCACAAAAATGAAGCACATTAAACAATTTAAGAAAGGAACTTGCTTGAAATACTTGATAGACGTGAATGTGGTCCAATTTGGCAACTATAACTAAATAAAGAAACAGTCTTGTAACTGTTCCCCCCTCTTCTCTACTAAATGTGACTAAGAGGGAGTGTTTTCTTCTTCACAATAAGAGGAAATTTCATTTGTTACATGGCAACTTTTAATGTTATCTCTGTAAGCACTGTTTAAGGACAAATTACAATACCAAACACAGATTTAATGGGAAAAACATGTATTGAACATGGGAAAGATGTATAGTTTGGTCCTATAAAATCACTTTTTTTTTTTTTTAAGATAACCTGTTCTATACTAAAAAAAAATTTTTGAAGAAACTGTTTTCTTTCAAGTCCCCATGTTGTTTCTAACAGATGTTCCATGTTTCATCTTGTAAGTGATACTTTAAAGCCATCTGTGGTGTTGTAAGGGCTGAAGATAGTGACAGAAAATTAAAGCCTTCATTTTAAATTTTGGAAGAGGTTCTTGGAACTAGTCCTGATATCTATGATGGTGATCCAAGAACTATTCGCTACTACGTTTAACATACCCTGAATGAAACCATGAGTCTCTAGTCGGTGGGTCCAAAACCAGACTTAGTTAACTCTGGTAGTTTAAGGGAATTAAAAGATGCAATGCTTCTTAAACTCCATAGTTAAGAAACTATTAACATAAAAAGTATATTATCAAACATGATATTGAGTGGTATGGCAAATATGAGTCAACACAGAAGCCTGCTTTTGTAGATGATATGTAATGATGTTTTTTTTTTTTTTCTTCTGGATTTCTGATCTCGTATAAACCTGCTGGAATAATTGGATAGTACTCTGCAATATATTTTCTTTTTGGTTAGATTAATTTTAATGGCTTATGGATTCACTAGATGTTTAATTGATATACTTATAAAAGAAAGAGGATAGTCATTATCAAAATTGATGGGTTTATGTAAATCATACAAGAAAGTAAAGTAGATATAAGCAACTCCATTCCTAGTTCTGTTTTGATTTTTCTTCTGTGTTCTGCCACAAGTCATTTAGCTTCTGTATAGCATTTGTTGTTATTCCATAATACGAAGTGACTTATTCTTTCAATAACATATTTTTTATAAACATTAATATATTAGCACTAGTATTGGATATAGTCTTGTATGCAATTCAAATGCTGTTTTCAATTTCTTTTTGATTTTGTTCAAGTGAAAGATCCTAATTGTCCCTACATTTAACAGAATATATTATAAACTAATATAACAAAATAAAACAAAAAGGAGAAAATATCTATGCATAGTTGGGGCTGAAATAGAAACTGAACTAACTGAGCACTGTAGCATAAGTGCAGTACACAACAGCTGCATGATGGCGATGCAAAAGCTGTTTTAGTGCCTTACCGTGTATTTCTTTCCTTCATTTACTTAGATTTCTTTTCAGTGTATTTTTTGCTTTGAATTTTCTTGATTTGTAATATTGGATTTTGAAGTACTTTCACATCCATATAATGTTTTTTCTCTTACAATTGCTGATGCATGTTGTTAAATTTAACATCATTCTTATGGAAAATCTACATAAAAATGTTGAAATAATAATGTTTTTAGTTGTTGTAGTGGTTTTAATACTGTTTAAATTTGCAATCAGAAATTAATAGAAGAAAACAAAAGATTTGGATTGAATTATGCAATTTCAGTCATTGCACATTTATTTGATGAGAAACATGGAAGTAAATGAACATAGGTATGTTTAGAATAAGCAAAAAGTCAAACTTTCTATGACTGCTGATGGGAGGGAAGATCATAGAGAAGAAACAGGAATCTATATAGAGAGCAGATTTTTTAATTACAATATTCTCTAGGAAAAAAAAATAGAAGTATCTCTTACCGTTGCCAGCAACTTAGAGCTCCCCTCAGGAAATTGGATTGTTCTTTAGGGTTTCTGTGTTAGAAATGGTGCAAATAGGTACATGATACAAAAAAAAAAAAAAAAAAAA